>ML110004.1:0-85842 GCA_003697995.1 Taxidea taxus jeffersonii | reverse complement strand
ACTTTCTGCAAATAAATTTATCTAACAGCTGCAAAATTGGCTTTTCTCAGAATTCACTTGCAGCATTTAAGAAATGTGGTTTCTTTATTTTAAAATTTATTTTTATTTGATATCTTCAAGGTACCGGTTATATTCTTAGTAAAAGTGAACTCTCGAGCTATAATTTCAGGTACCCTACTCCCTGGCTCCAACCTGTTTTTTTTTCATCCTTCATGCCCCAGATTTGATTAGCCACTATTTGTTCCAAACTCTCCTACTTTCTCCTTTTCAGATCTCTATGCCCTCAAGCTTCAGGTCCCTCCAAATTCTACTCAAAACTTGAGGTCCAGCTAGAAACCCAAGGTCCCACCTCAAATAGTTTTAATTATAATGTTCTTCCATAATGGTTCTTCTTCTAACATTTAGTTTTAGAAAATGTTTTAATTTAATTTTTTAATTTAATTTTAATTTTTAAATTTTTAATTGACATACAGCATTGTACAAGTTTAAGGAGTATGACATGTTCATTTGATACACTTACATATTATAAAATCATCACTTCTCAAGTGTTGGTTAAGACCATCCATCAACTTACATAACTGCTATTTCTTTTTTGTGGTGAGAATATTTAAGATCTATTCTCTTAGCCCCTTTCAAGTATATAATGTGATACTGTTATATATAATCATGGTGCTATACATTAGATCCTCAAAATGGATTCATCTTCTAAATGAAAGTTTTTTCATCTTTTGGCCAGCATCTCCCCATTTCCTTTGCCCTCACCTCATACACTGGTTAACCATCACTCTAGTCTCTGTTTCTCTGAGTTCAGCTTTTTCAGATTTCACATATAAGTGATGTTATACACTATTTGTCTTTCTCTGAATTACTTGACTTAGCATAGTGCTCTTATGGTCCATCCATGTTGTCAAAATGGCAGGATTTCCTTCTTTCTCATAGCTTTCCTTCTTTCTCTCCACTATATATACATACCACATCTCCTTCATCCATTCATTCACTGATGGGCCCTTAGGTTGTTTCCATGTCTTGGCTCTTGCAAATAATGCTGCAGTGAACATGGGAGTGCAGATATCTGTTCAAGATCCTGATTTCATTTCCTTTGAATATATGTACAGAAGTGGGATTGCTGAACCACATGATAGTTCTATTTTTAATTTTTTAAAGAATCTCCATACATACATGTTTTTCATAGTGACTGCAGCAATTTTCATTCCCCCAACCGTGCACAGGGCTTCCTTTTTCTTGTCATTATTGCCAACACATGTTATCTCTTGTCTTTTAATGACAGCCCTTCAAAAGGTGTGAGGTGATATCTCTTTGTGGTTTTGATCTCCCTTATCAGTTCTAATTAGAACTGGTCACCCTGGCCCTCCTCTGAATGTCCATGACACTTGTTATCTCTAGGTGTCTGTGGTAGCATAATGATCCCCAAAGATATCTAAACCCTAATCAGTGAAACCTACAAGTATGGTATGTTACATAGCAAAGAGACTTTTAGAAGTAATTAAGGTTAGAAACCTTAAGATAGAGAGTACCCTGTGTTACCCAGGTAAGCCCAGTCTAATCCCATGAGCCCTTAAAAGCAGAGAACTTTCTCCAACTAGAGTCAAAGAAATGTGGCAGAAAGAGAAGGGAGAGATGAGAAGGACTCTAGCCACCTTTACTGGTTAAGGATGAAACCAGACATGTGAAAAGCATGGGAAGGAAATGAGTTTTGCAAACAACCAAAAAGCTTGTAAGAAGACCCTGCATCCAGCTGACACCTTGATTCTAACTAGATGTTAATTTCTACCTCAGATTCATAAAGTACACAAAACCCCAATCTAAAGGGTGCCAGGGGACATTCAGATTGTTATAATGGAATTTGGCTTATGTGAAAAAATTACTAGAAATCCCAGAGAGAAGTGGAGATAAAGCAGATGATCAGAGTCTTTGTAGAAACTAACAAGTGAGACAAAAAGAAGGGTCTATTGACAGACGAGGAGAAAATAGAGTGGGTTAATGGTGATCGTGTCACTAGACATAGAAACCATTAAATAAGCATGTATTATCTCCTCCAAAAACCTGATGAGATGTGTGTATGTGTGTATGCATGTGTGTGTTTACCATTGTGTGGGTATTCTGGGGGCAGTTCTCTCCTGACTAAGTCAATTGGGACATCTGTGGTGCAGGAAGGTAAAAGGAATTGACAGTTCAGTGCTTGATTGTAGAAGAGAAGAACAATAATGAATGCAAGTAAAATCAATTCACCCTTTTTTCCCATTTATAAGACACTGAGACTGTAATCAGTCACTATTTTTAGAGAAAGTAATGATTACATGAACAGGAATCAGCAGAAAGCTCATGGTTTACAGAATTGTTCATCGCAGAGGTTATTGTAACCAGAGCAACATATTGTCCTCATTATAGATCATAAGAAAAATTGCTCATTTCCATTGACTTTCTTTTTGCTGTGATGCAATATTACGTATATTTTGCAAGATGACACAAGTGGTATCTTAGTGAGCTTTTTTGGAAAGAGCCTTCATTGATTAAAAAATGCAGAGCTTTCTCTGGATGATTCTAAATTGTGCTATATTTCCTTTGGCAATTTTTTTTTTTTTGCTGTAAATCTGGCCTTTAGATATTTTGGGGAACATCAGTATCATGTGAGAAATCACTGTATCTCTATATGGTCCATGAACCCCTGAAATTAGAAGCAGTATTTGGGAAGATAAGTGCATATTTCTAAAAAGAGAGGTCATAATTGTCCAGATGTTCAAAAGGCACTGGACTAAAAAAGTGTTTAAAAAGAAAATTAAGAAAGTCTGTTCTGAAGCTTTGGATGATTCCTTTTTGCACTGGACATAAGAGATTTTTCTCTTTTTCTTCTTGAAACTGCACCGTGGTTCATTGTGACCTTCTGTTGAGCTCCAGGAGAGCTCCAGATTCATGTGAGTGCGTACCTGTCTTGACTCTGTGGCAGGAGAGACTCCCATAAAATAAGTACACACATTTTAAAGATTATATTGTGACATAATATGGCAAGGACCATATGGCATATGGCATATGGCCATTTGGCAAGGACCAAAGAATTAAGGCATCTTTCCTGTTGGCTTTTAAACTTCTAGCAAACTTTCCACAGTGGTTCTCTTTCAACTTTTGTATGACTGGTGGATGTAATTCATAGTAAGCACTATTTCCCAATCCCATGAGTGAGACCTACCATAAACAAATATCTAATTACAGCCATGATAATAGAGTGTCTCTTGGAATGACAAAAAAACCTGTGCTTAAGTCCCTCACTGGTACCCCATGACTCCCAGCACAAATCCCAAACAAAATTCAGTTAATTTTGTTGCCTAACCTTAATGTCAGTCTACAGGTTTATCTGTAACAGCATTAGCCTAGGCACTACTGACGATGGGAGTGTTCTTTGTGGTAGGGGTTGTCCTGTGCATTCAAGGCTGGGTAGTAGCATCTACTTACTTCTACTCACTAGATGCCAGCAAGCCTCTATACACACTCAGTTACGGCAACCAGAATTATCTCCAAATACTGACAAATGTCCCTGGGGCCAAACTCGTCCCTGGCTGAGAATCACCAATTTTTAGTCTTTTACACCCTCAAGCTTGACTCACACCATAAGCGACTTTCCTTTCGATCCTCTCAGTTTCAAAAGTGCACTGTTTTTCTCCTCGGCACTTTCTATGTATTTCTATGTATGTATGTATTTCTATGTATGTATTTTCTGTGCCCTTCATGTGTGAAGTCTCTTTCCCCTTCTGTATGCCCAGCAGACTCCATCCTTTTAGAAGTTTGGGTGAGGGAGATACAGCTTCCACCAGCATCTCTCCCAAAATAGTTAAACATTTGCTTATCTCTCACACCTATTAAATTGTATTTTGCAAGATGTTAAGGATTGTTACTGAGTTTATTGAGTGTGTCCCATTACTTGGTGCATATTCAGTATATAATAGTTGAATAAACTAATATCTGAGCCTAAACAAACATTAGTCAACACTATTGTAGTGTTACTTTAAAAAAAAAAAAGTACAGTCTCTCGTACAGTTATTAAGCATTAAGATTTCAAAAAATAACCTTGGAGAAAATCTGGTACAACATGTGTCAAACACAAATCACTGTTTCAACTTAATTCTTTCCATGCTTTTGACCTTTATAAATCTCCTTAGCTTAATTCATTTTATATTTAAAACCTATATTTTATCACAGTTTGGCAGATTTTTGTTTGCTGTCTAATAGCACGGTAAAGGTCACATCATTAGATGAAGCCTGGTGGCAGAAAAAACACAGTAATTTGCCAATGGGAAACACATGAAAAGTGACTTCATTTTTATGTTGTCCTACAACTTTTACCTTGGGGTTGATTTGAAATATTATTATTCAAAATTGAAAACTATGTCTGAAATGAATTCTGGAAAGTACACAAAAGAAAAAAAATCACTTAGAAGTTCAACCCTAAAACCCTAATTATTTTGCACAATTTAAGAGTGAAGTTCAACCCTAAAACCACGGTTATTTTGCACAATTAAAGAGTAGCAAGATGCTTTAAATATCTTGGCTGGCAAGGGATTTAAGAAGCTGCTAAGGAAAAGCTATTTAAGTAGGTACAGATACCCTGAGCTTTGTTTTTCACTTTGTTTCTTATTGATAAAGTTTTTTTTCCTGCTGATAAAATAAATTCTAACCATACTTATATGGCAGCCAGATAATGATTTGATGTGTACCAAACTGGATACAAACTGCCGCCCATTTCTGAGAGTGTTGTGCAGGGCAAGGTTGACAGTAATTATCTAGGCCCTGTTTCTCACTTCAAGGACTTCTCTATAACACAAAGCAAGGTAACCTGTCAAAATGATTTACTGAGGGTCCACTTTCTGCAAGCACTAGAGGAGATAAGACATAACCTAAGCACAGCAGGGACTTGGAGGAACTACCAGTCTAGGGAGGGATAAAAAGGCATGTACACAGGGGATGATAATGGGGGTGGGGGAGAAAGGCCCATACGTGAAAGATAAACAAAATGCTGTATGAATTTCAAGACAAGACAGACAACTTCACTCTGTGTGTGTGTGTGTGTGTGTGTGTGTGTGTTTATGTCTGTGTATGTTTATAATGGGGTTGTCTCAGAATCCAGATGTTCTAGATAGATTAAATAATATGTTTAAAGCAGCATTTCTATTAGACCTATGAGTAGGTGAGCAGAGGATGTATCTGGAGGTAGAGACTAGAATATTTTGTGCCTTACATGTCACTGTGAAGAATGTATCCTCTCCTTGGTTGTCAGGGGCCACATTTCAACATTTTGTCTCTAGCCCACTCGCACTGAGTAAAATGCTTGTCACTCAGTAATTGGTGGTGTTGGTGACGGTGATGGTAGATTGGGTATATGAAGGAAGGGAAGAAGAGGGGAGGGAAGGAGATATTCACTAACAGGGAGGCACTAGAGATGTTTGCCTCAAAATGTGGTAACTTTAGCTGTATTGAATGAACCATCTGACCGAGGGCATAGAAGAGACTGTGAAGAAAAGGGTATATGAATGGACACCACTGAAACTACCTAGATGAGAGAAGGTGAGGGCCTGACTCTGGGTGACCATGGATAAGAAAGAAGAGATTGTGGAGAGAGAGATTTCATATGAATGATTTCATGATTTCAGGAACTGATAATGTGGCTGCATTAGGTGTAAGCAAGAAAAACTTGATGTCGCTCTAAGGTTTCATGAGTGGACAATGCAGCAATTAGACAAAGCATTAGTAGAAATGAAGAAAGAGAGAAAACAAAGAGGTCAGTGTTTGAAAGATTGAACTGACATCTGCTGGCAGGTGAATATTATGGAAATATCTAGCTTTTGAGCTCAGGAAAGGGGCCAGTGCTAAGGTTACACCTTTGGAAGGCTCTTGCAGGCAGGAGAAGATAGGAAAGCGGAGTGGAGAAGAGTATTATTGAGGAGGGAAAAGGAGACACTATTGACACAGGACATTTGGTTAGACTTAGGCTTAGAATATCCATGTGATGGGGTGCCTGGGTGGCTCAGTGGGTTAAAGCCTCTGCCTTCGGCTCAGGTCGCGGTCTTGGGGTCCTGGGATCGAGCCCCGCATCGGGCTCTTTGCTCTGCATGGGGCCTGCTTCCTCCTCTCTCTCTGCCTGCCTCTCTGCCTACTTGTGATCTCTCTCTCTGTCAAATAAATAAATAAAATCTTCAAAAAAAATTTAAAAAAAAAAGAATATCCATGTGATAAAGAGAAAACAAACCAAAATTGTGCTCTGTGGGAAAATTCAAGGTAGGAGATTTAGAAGAGAAGGTATGGGAAACATAAGTCCTCACCCCTTGAGTATGGGCTGTACATAGTGACTTATTCCACAGAGGAGACTATGAAAAGGGGAAAAAGGAGGAACTTTACAGTGGAGAGACCTGGCAAGCGCTGCCTCAGCCAGGTGATCAAGTAGACCTCAACAGCCATAAATCATGTGAAGAGCATGTACCCTTACCTGACATGATGAAAACAGCACTTCACCTCTGTGGTATTCTTCCCCCAAACTCATAATCCCAGTCTAATCATGAGGAAAACATCATACAAGCTCAAACTGAGGAACATTCTACAAAATATCTGACCAGTACTCCTCAAAACTGTAAGTCATCAAAAACAAAACAAAACACCAAGGGTGAGAAGCCATTGCAGATAAGAGTAGCCTGAGGAGAAATGACAAGCAAATGTTTTTTATGATATTCTGGGATGGGATCCTGGAACAGGAAAAAAAAAAATGGTAGACAAGAACTAAGGAAATCTACATATCATATAGAATGTAGTTAACAATAATACATTAATAATTCATAAATTGTAACAAATATACCACACACATGTTAACAATAGGGGAACTGGCTAAGGGTATTTATGGGAACCCACTGTACTACTTTCTCAATTTCCTGTCATTGTAAAACTGTTGTAAAAATAAAGTCTTTTCTTAAAGGGATAGTGATTGTACATTGAGCAATCCATTTTGTCAGATGCAACAGAGACACTGAGAAGCAAGTCAAAGGATGGGCCTCTAGTTAAAATTCCAGAAAGAGATTCTGGTATGTGGCAGGCAGGGACTTCAGTTTACAGAGAATGAGGTGGTGATAGGGCACGGAAGCAGTAAGGAGGAGGATGGTGAAGGACTGTCCTAAAGAATCCAGGAGCTGACCCAGGAGAAGCTCAAGAGCATTTCCAGGGGGAGGGGGAGGAACCAAGCAAAGGAGGAAGACTGAAAGCACAGACAAAAGATACATAATGGTATATATTAGCTTCCTCTGTTGTAATGTTACTATAAACTTGGTGGCTGAAACAACACAAATTTATTCTCTTCCAATTCTGGAGGTTGGAAGTCTGTAATCTGTTTCAGTGGGCTAAAATCAAGGTCTCATTTGGCCTGTATTCCTTAGGGAGGCTCCAGGTAAGAATCTCCTTCCTTGACACTTAAAGTTTCTCAAGGCCATCTGCATTCCTTGGCTTGTGGCCCCTTCCTCCATCCACAAAGCTAGCGGAGTAGTATTTTTGTTTGCCTCTGATCTCTGTTTCTATCTTCTCTTTCTCATTCTGTGTCTCCTTTGTCTTTTTCATGCTAGTGCTATTACCTAGCATCCATCTGCATAATCCAGGATAATACCTCCATCTCAAGATCCTCCATTCAGTCACATCTGCAAAGCCCATTTGCCATGAAAGAAGACACTTTCACAGGCTCTGGGGATTAAGGTATAGACGTCTTTGGGACACTGGCATAAGCAATCCTTGGGCAGGATTGCTGTGTGTCAGTGTCTAGGACATGGCTGGCACGTCATTCAAAAGATCATAGAACTAACATGAAATGAACTGTATTTAAAATGACCATAGTGGGAGTGCCTGGGTGGCTCAGTCAGTTAAGCGCCCACCTTCAGCTCAGGTCGTGATCCTAGTGTCCTGGGACTGAGTCCCATATCAGGCTCCTTGCTCAGTGGGGAATCTACTTCTCCCTCTGCCTCTGTCCCACCCCACTCACTCATATGCATTCTCTCTCTCTCTCTCTCTCTTTATTTATTTAATAACATCTTTTTAAAAATTAAATTAAAAAAAATAAAATGACCCTGGTGACGTAGGAGAGAGGCAGTGTGGTATAAGGTGGAGATACTCTCTTGGTTCAAATTTTCCCACTTTGCTCACCAAACGTGTGATTTTTTTTTCATTTTTTAATAGATATATAGTTGACACAAAATGTTACATTAGTTTCAGGTGTACAACATAGGGATTTGATGAGTCTATATGTTATGCTATGCCCACCAAAAGTGTAGCTACACTGTCACCATACAACATTATTACAGTGCCATTGACTATATTCCCAATTGTGTGATCTTCAGCAAGAATCTTAATCTTCCTATGGGTCTGTACCCTTATCTGTAATGAGAATAATAATAGTACCTACCCCTTAGTATTGCTATAAAGCTTAGATCAATTAATGTCTTAAGGTCTTAGAAAAGCCCCTGACATTTATAGTGTTCAATAAATATTCAATGTTATTTCTTATTCAATTCCTGAGTGAAAGAAATCAGGATGTATAATTTGTAAATGACATCAAATTAATATGGATTGCAAAGAATAGCTGTAACACATTTTAAAAATCTAATTTCTTTCCATGATTTTTTTTTAAACAGTCAACTGTGTAACTAGGTACTGTGGTAGTGGTGGGGAGTAGAGATAGGAGTGGGTCACAATCACTGCCCACAAAGACATCTTCATCATTGTCCTCAAAGAGGTCACAGAGATGGCTCCCTAAACCAACAAGTGGTAAAATGGAGCATTCCAAGGGTGCTCTCTGGGACCATAAAACATGGTCCTTAATTCCGACTGGAGATGGGAAGCCTGTTTAGTTTTTCAAAGCTAGCGGTTAACATAGGAATAAAAATGTAACCACAAAATACTTATTACTTTCTCTATTTGGATGTGTGCATAAGAATATATGCATTAAGAAGTTAAGAGTACTTACTTTTTTTGTTTTTTAACAAAAGATAAATGTTCTCTCACAATGAGCTCCTGAAAAAATTAGTCTAAATTTTGCAGCCTTCTAGATGTGGGAGTCATTGCATAAAATTAAAGAATGATGAAATTTGGTGGGGGGGGGATAATATAGATAGAAAACTTAAGTGAGGTAAAATTCTACATCACATTTATTTAAGAAAACAGATTGCTATATCAAGAGAGTAGTATAAAGTAGTATTCAATTTGAAGAAAAACATTGATAATATGAAATTGAAGAAAAAGGAACATAAGAAAATTGTTATAAAATCTATTTACTTGAGTGGTAGAGAAGTATAATTTTATAAAACACATAAATTGGTATACATTTGTAAAAATATATATTGAAGTTGTATTTAATATGCTGTTTATAAAAATAAACTGGCAATAAAAAAGTGAATTAGGGCCAATAATTCACCATTAAACAAGCATGATAATTAATAGCTAACACAGAGTGCTTCATATATGCCAGGAACTTTCTATATGTTTTGCCTATATTAACTTATTTTTTACAGTTTTTATTTAAATTCCAGTTAGCTAATATACAAAGTAATATTAGTTAATTGATTATTGTTATTAATTAATAAATAATATTAATAATAATGAAATAATCATATTTTATAAATATTATGAATAATTATGTCATATAAAAATATTATGAATTATTATATACAATCATATTATATATAAATATAAATGATTATAAATAAAATTAAATAATATTAATTAATAATTAATGAAATTATTAATTAATTAGTTACTTGATAATTTAGTAATTGAACACTTATGTAAAATATCTGATGCTCATCACAAGTGCACCCTGAAATCCCCATCACCTATTTCACCCATCCCCCCACTCACCTTCCTCCACCACTTTGTTCTCTATAGTTAAGGATCTGTTTCTTGGTTTCCCTCTTTTTCCCCCCTTATGATTATTTGTTTTGCTTCTTAAATTCCACATATGGAGTTAAATCATACGGTATTTGTCTTTCTCTGACTTACTTTACTTGGCATAATATACTCTAGCTCCATCCATTTCATTGCAAATGACATGATCTCATTCTTTTTTATGACTGAGTAATAGTCCAGTGTGTGTGTGTGTGTGTGTGTGTGTGTGTGTGTGTGTGTGTGTACCACATCTTCTTTCTTCTTTATCCATTCCTCACTCAATGGACACTTGGGCTGCTTTCACATCTTGGCTATAATAGATAATGCTGCTATAAACATCAAGGTGAATGTATCCCTTTGAATCTGTATTTTTATATTCTTTGGATAAATACCTAGTAGTGCAATTGCTGGATTATTGTATAGTTCCATTTTTAACTTTTCGAGGAAACTCCATATGTTTTCCAGAGTGGCTGTAGCAGTTTGCATTTCCAGCAACAGTGTAAGAGTGTTCCCCTTTCTCCACATCCTTTATCAGATATGTGATTTGCAAATATCTTTTCCCATTCCCTGGTTGCCTTTTAGTTTTGTTGATTGTTTCCATCACTGTGCAGAAACTTTTTATTTTGATGTAGTCCCAATAGCTTATTTTTTATTTTGTTTCTCTTGTCTCAGGAGACAAGAAATATCTAGAAAAATGTCACTATGGCCAGTGTCAGAGAAGGTACTGCTTACGTTCTCTTCCAGGATTTTTATGGCCTCAGGTCTCACATTTAGGCCTTCAATCCATTTTGAATTTTTGTGTGTGTGTGTATGGTGTAAGGAAGTGGCCCATTTCATTCTTTTGCATGTTGCTGTCCAGTTTTCCTGGCATCATTTATTGAAGAGATAAATTTTCCCATTAGATATTCTTTCCTAATTTATTGAAGATTAAATGACCATCTATGTGTCTATTTTTGTGCCGGTACCACACTGTCTTGATCACTACAGCTTGGTAATATAACTTGAAGTCTGGAATTGTGATGCTTCCAAGCTTATGCCTTTTTTTCAAGGTTGCTTTGGCTATTCAGGTCTTTTGTGGTTCCATACAAATTTGAAGATTGGTTGTTCGAGCTCTGTGAAAAATGCTGTTGTTTTTTTAAAATTAGGATTGCATTAAATGTATAGGTTTCTTGGGTGCCTGAGTGGCTCAGTTGGTTGGGCATCTGACTTCCACTCAGGTTGTGATCTAAGGATCCTGGGATCTGGCCACACATCAGGCTCCCCACTCAGTGGAGGAGGCTGCTTCTCCCTCTCCCTCTCTCTCTCCCAAATAAATAAGTAAAATCTTGTGTACATTGCTTTGTGTAATACAGACATTTTAACAGTATTTCTTATTTCAACCCATGAGCGTGGAATGTTTTTCCATTTTTTTTGTGTTATATTCAGTTTTTTCCATCAGCTGTTTTACAGTTTTCAGAGTATAATCTTTCACTTCTTTGGTTAGGTTCATTCCTAAATATCTTATGGGTTTTGGTGCAGTTGTAAATGGGATCAATTCTTTGATTTCTCATTCTTCTGCTTCATTATAAATACCTAGTAGTGCAATTGCTGGACATGCAATGTATGTATGTACAGTATGTACAGTACTTGCATGTATGTAGAAATGCAACAGATTCCTCTACACTGATTTTGTCTCCTGTAACTTTGCTAAATTTGTGGGTCAGTTCTAGCAACTTTTTGGTGGAATCTTTTGGGTTTTCTATACAGAGAATCATGTCATCTGTAAATAGTGAAAGTTTGACTCCTCCTTGCTGATTTGGATGCCTTTTATTTATTCTTGCTATCTGGCTACTGTGGCTAGGATTCCAATATCATGTTAATAACAGGACATCCATGTCTTGTTCTAGACCATAGAGGAAAAGCTCTCAGTTTTTCCACATTGAGGATGATGTTAGCTGTGGATTTTTCATATATGGCCTTTCCTTTATTATGTTGAGGTATGTTCCCTTTAACCATACTTTGTTGAGGGTTTTTATCATGGATGGATGCTGTATTTTGTCACATATTTTTCCTGTCTATTGAGAGGATCATATACGGGTCTTACCCTTACTTTTATTAATGTGGTTTATCACATAGATTGATTTGCAAATATTAAACCATCTTGCATCCCAGGAGCAAATCCCACTTGATTGTGGTGAGTGATTCTTTTAATGTACTATTGGAATTGGTTTGCTAGTATTTTGTTGAGAATTTTTACATCAGTATTCATCAGGGATATTGGCCTGTACTCTTTTTTAGTAGAGTCTTTTTCTGGTTTTGGTATCAGGGTAATGTTGGCTTCATAAAATGAATTTGGAAGTTTTCCTTCATTTTCTATTTTTCAGAATAGTTTGAGGAGAATAGGTACTAAGTTGTATTTAAGTGTTTGGTAAAATTCACCTGTGAAGCATCTGGCCCTGGACTTTTGTTCTTTGGGAGATTTTTCATTACTGATTCAGTTTCTTTGTTGGCTATCAGTCTGTTCAAGTTTTCTATTTCTTCCTGTTTCAGTTTTGGTAGTTTTTATGTTTCTAGGAATTTATCCATTTCTTCCAGTTTATCTAATTTGTTGGCATATAATTTTTCATAATATTCTCTTATAGTTGCTTGTATTTCTGTGGTGTTGGTTGTTTTTTCTCCTCTCTCATTTGTTATTTTATTTATTTGGGTCTTTTATCTTTTCTTTTTGATAAGTCTGGTGAGGGGTTTATCAGTTTTACTAATTTTTTCAATGAACCAGCTCTTGGTTTCATTGATCTGTTCTATGGGTTTTTTTTGTTTTGTTTTGTTTTTATATCATTTATTTCTGCTCTAACTTTTATCTTTTCCCTCCTTCTGTTGGCTTTAGACTTTGTTGTTCTTTTTCTAACTCCTTTAGGGGTAAGGTTAGGTTGTTTATTTGAGACTTTTCTTGCTTCTTAAGATAGGCCTGTATTGCTATATACTTCTCTCTTGGGACCACTTTTGCTGTATCCCAAACATTTGCGACTATCATGTTTTCATTTTCATTTGTTTCCATGTATTTTTTTAAAGATTTTATTTATTCATGGTGGGGGTGAGGAAGGTGGGCAGAGGAGAGAGTGAACAGGGGACAAGCAGACTCCTCACTAAGTTTGGAGCCCAATGTGGGGCTCAGTCCCACAACTCAGAGGTCATGATTGGAGCTGAAATCAAGTTGGATGCTCTACCAACTGATGCCCCTTATTTTTTTTATTTCTTCTTTTATTTCCTGGCTGACCCATTCATTATTTAGTAACATGTTTCACCTCCATGTATTTATGGTCTTTCCAAATTTTTTCTTGTGTCAGTTTCAAATTTCATAGCATTTTGTTCAGAAAATATGCATGGTATGACTTCAGTCTTTTTGTATTTATTGAGGCCTAATTTGTGACCTACTGTGTGATCTGTTCTGCAGAATGTCTCATCATATATTAACTTATTTGTCCCCTAATGAGTCTGTGAGGTGGGTATATTATTATCCCCATATTAAAAATAAGGAAACTGAAACTCTGAAAACTCAAGCAGTTTACCAAAGATCATGCAAGCCAGTGACTGGTAGAGCTAAGGTTCAAATCCAGGAAGTTTTAGTGTTAGCTTTGTTTAGTTTGCATGGTGAATAATACATTCTCTTTGTTTAAAACAAACAAATAAAAATAACTTAGACAAAAACTACTAAGAAGTATATAAAATGAAATAATAGGAACACTTCTCTTTCTCAGTCTTAGGAAGTAAAGCTGTTGAGGGTTACATATATAGAAACACATACAGACTTAACATGTGTATACAGGAGGCACTTTTACAAAAATGGAATACATTTATACAATGTATATAGTTTTTCTCTTAATATCTAAAATACATGTTTCTGTGTCCTTAAAATATCTTTCTATGTACTATTACAAATAATATATCAATTAATATTCTTATACATATAAATATTTTTATGTGTGCTAAATTTCTCTGGAACAAATTCCTAGGAGTAAGATTTCTTGGATCAAAGATTATATGTTTGGGGAAATATTAGCAGATTGATAAATTGTTTTACAAAAGGGATATTATTTTATTAATTATCACCTTGAATGTAACATTAAAATCAAGTCATCATTTAAAATCATTATTTTGAAAAATTCTTATGTTTGCATGTTCCACTGTTCTGATTCCTATGTTAATAATCTACAATCCCTGCCCCTCTCACTGAACTGTGTAATTAGATCTACCCTTTTCATTCTGATACTTTTGAATTTCTAGGTTGGCAAACCAATCATTCACAAGTAATAATTAATCTTGTCTGTGTTTTGCCCATAAACTGTATTGTTGCTGCCTTTTCTAATTTTACAGTGCTAGGACAGAGATAAATAATAGCATCTCTTCTTCCGACTTCAGTAGGAATACTGTACTCTTACTCCAACACAAATGTTTTCATGTGAGTTTCTACTAAGGTATTCTATACCAACCAAAGCAAATTTATTTCTATTCCTAGCTTATTGAGTATTTTTATTCACTATAGGTATTGAATTTACATATATCAGTGTAAGAGTATAGCTTTTCTCTGTGTGATTTTCAAATCATTCCCCAGACCCCTGGCAGCAGTCTTTTCTACTTTATGTTTCGTCTGCTCTCTGCAATGACTTGACTAGTTCCCATTTCTTTAAGTTCTCCCAGCATACTTTTCTTTTTTTTTTTTTTTTCCTTCTTATCATCTCTTTGACCTCTTTTTTCTATACAGTATTTTTTCTTCAACTGGTAGGAAAATATAGATTAGTATGTGTCTGAAATTTTCTTTTGTTTCCTGAAGTAATTCTTCTGTCATGTTTTCATTATCTCCAAGATGTTTTCTTCTTTTCTTCTCTTTCCTCCTTCTCTTATTCCTCCCCCTCCTCTCCCCCTCCTTCTCCCTCTTCTTATACTTTCCTCTTCTCCTCCTCCTCTCCTTCTCTTTCTCCTTCTCCTTCTTCTTCCTCTTCCTCCTCTTCTTCCTCCCCCTCCTCCACTATACTATGTCTCTTCCCCCTCCCCCTTTTCTCCTCCTCCCCCCCTCCTCCTCCTTCTTCTTCCTCCTCTCTCCCTCTCTCTATCTTTGTAGTATCAATGTATTGATCCCAAGATTGTTTCTTTCTTCATGTTACTGTTCTTTGAACATGGACAGTTTATTAATGTCCTCTATCAAGAGCAGAGTAGGGATGGTTTGGGGAAACTGTTGTCAGCAAGTAGCTTTAATTTGGATATCTTGTTTTTAAATACTTTCTCATCAGATCAGTTGAGTCTTCTGCCCTAGTGGTAGCACCATTCCCCACTTTCTAGCATTCTTCAAATTGGGGTCAGCAGAAGGTTAGAATGGCTTCCTGTGTCACATATCCTCCAATTAGTCAGTCTTATTTCTTTCTTTCTGCAGCTGACTTGGTTAGGACATGCAAAGTTGATCACTGCTTCTCTTTCTTCCCACTTACCCCCTTGTGTTTTTAAGCATTTGGTTCAGAGTAAGTATAGATGGCAAGGCCATGCATTTCCTCCTCCATCCTTTCCTCCCATTCTACTCTGCATGAGGTCCCCATAGCTAGGTTTTTGGCCTATCCATAAGAAAATGACCATTCATTTAGAGGATCTCTCAGGCTGCTTTCACTTTCTTTAGGAAAAAAAAATAAAGATATATCCAGCTAATTTTAGCATGAGGTATTACTTTGATTCCACATTTCCACATTTACCTGGAAACCAATTGAAGCTTGCCCTTTAAATCTGAGACAAAAGTTGGATATTAATGGTATCTCACGTCTGTTCAGCCATTCAACTTCTGAGTGTCCTGGGATATGCACATCCACAGTCAGCAATTTTAGATACTCTATTTTCTCTTTGAATGTGTTGAATCCCTTCCTTTAAGGGTCAGCTCTGTTAGATTGGATCCTGTTTATAACCCCTACTAGTGAGCGCCTCAAATCTGAGGGTCAGCAGACCGTTTTGGTAGGAAGCTGGATTAGAATGACAGATAACAGTTCTTTGTTAGATGGATTAACTCTTTTCTATGTATTTTTCTGTGCAGCTATGTCCTGAAGTTAACACACTAATAATTCCTCCTTTGGCCTCACATTTTCTGGGAAGATGAGACCCAGGAAAACATGTTCCCCAGTGCATGGTGATAGCACATTTCTCTGCTCCTGACACTACTTCTGATTCATGCTGGGGTAATGGGGAATTGGTGTCTTTCCCACAGCTACTAGCCCCTGGGTAGCCTTTCCTGATGTTTTAAATTTCCAGAATAAAGTTAAAACCTGACCTGTGTTAGAATGAAACAAAAACTGATTATCTACAAAGGACTAGTAATTAAACAAGCATCAGGCTTTTTTCTCCATGACACTAAATGCTAGACGATAATGGAGAAAAGCCTACAAAGGTCTAAGAGTAAAGGATTGTGAACTTTTACAATCGGGGGTTGAGGTAAAATAAAAATACAAAACATAAAAACCTTTTCTAATATACACAGTTTCAAAAAGTATACTATCCATGAACTTTTAAGAACATATCACTTGAAGATACTCTGATAAAACACATAATATAGAAAAAAGAAGAGAAAGGTCGCTTTCTGATGAAAATTATATGTAAGCCATGTGTACATTTATCCTCACCACCCTCGACCTACACTTAATTATGGCTTTAAACATTTTTATGTACATGTATACATACATAATATATTATCACTCATACATGCTACAAACACAAAATAACCAAGAAAATGAGATAGGGAACATAGGACATGGGACTTATGACTTACCAATGATGGGACTAAATGCTAGAAAGCAATGGCTTCCATGTAGTGGGGGAAATTATTTTCGATCTAGAATTTTGTCCTCAAAATTTATCCATCACACCTCAAGTAAAATGAGGACATATGCTGATAAACAAGGATTTATTTATTTTTTTTAAAGGTTTTCATTTATTTATTTGGCAGAGGGAGGGAAAGAGGGAGAGAGAGAGCACAAGCTGGGGGCGTGAGAGAGGGACAAGGGGACTCTCCACAGAGCAGGGAGCCTGATGTGGGGCTCGATCCCAGGACCCCGGGATCATGACCTGAGCCGAAGGCAGATGCTTAATCGACTGAGCCATGCAGGTGCCCCTGATAAACAAGGATTTAATAAAAGGGAAGGCGCCTGCCAAGGGAAGGTGGAGGGGTATAAGAGGACAATCAGGCAGTCATTAAAAAAACAGAGCCAAATGTTCTTTCTTAGAAACTACTAGAGAATGGGTTTATATAAAACTAAGTAGAGGTCAGGAAAGAAGAAAGAGTAAATCCAACACAGCAGAGTAGGAAAAGTGTTATAAAATGACAATGCGAAGTGGGTTGTGGGGGCCGACGTGTGGAGAACACTATGGTACTGTGTTGAAGGCTCCAGGAAAAGGAGGGTGGGAGTGGGGAAAAAGTGGTCTGAATGGCATTTAGGAAAAAAAAATAAGAATGTGTATTTGAATTGGAGTAATATCCTTCCTTTTGCCATTCAAGAGTGTTTTCCTGGCCCCTGGTGATTAACTATCTCCTATGTGTGGTTGGGATTTTTTAGAGAAAGACAGCAGAGACAAAGAATAAAGCAATATTCAGCCCATGGCATGCAAAATAGGATTACGAGGCAAGAAAATAATCTTGTAAACCCAGCTTCTCCTTTGAGGCAGAATCCCTCCTTCCTGTACCATTTGCTCTCACATTTCCAAGTGCCAGGCTTATTCATTGGCATGCGGAGGTTTCTGTAAGACAGGACTCTAGGGACAGAGAGAGAGCTGTGAGGAGGGCACAGAAGAACAAGAGCTGAATGGTCAGGATGATTGTGTCCTTGCTTCCCTCGCACAGAGAAGAGGGGACGAGACAGATGTGGTAGCAACAGCAAGGGCAGAGCTCCTGACTCATCCTAATTTAGAACTCTCGACAAGAGCATCCCCTGGGCTCCCCCCACACCAACCCAGGACATGGCCATACTGATTTGGTAGAACGGCCTGGTCAGGCGGGGATAAAACTGAACGTCTTTATCTGAGACACTGAGGTCTCCTGTAAAGGAATTATTAAGCTTACTGGATCTCACTTCACTGTAAATGAAAGTGGACATATCATTAATTTCCTCCCACTCTCCAGTGAGTGGGGACCCAGAAAGATGGCCTCGGTGGGTATATCCAAAATAATGACAGTATTATTCCCCATTTATCTGAGTTACAATATTTTTTTAAAGATTTTATTTATTTATTTATTTGAGAGAGAGAGCTCTCAAGAAAGAGCACAATCCGCGGGTCAGGGCAAAGGGAGAAGCAGGCTCTCTGCTGACAGGGAGCCCAATGCTGGACTTGATCCCAGGACCCTAGGATCATGACCTGAGTTGAAGGCAGACACTTAATCCACTGAGCCACCTAGGCACCTTCTGAGTTACAATGTGAAAGTTTTGCAGTTTGCTTCATGATGCTCAGAGATCCTTTAGTTTCCGAGATGGTCCCCCACATGTGATTTAAAAAGTAGTAGTTCCCTTCTCCTTTTCCATCTCTGTTTTTTATTTTTTCTTCCCCCTCCTTCACCACATACAATGGGCTAAAATAGATGGGCTCGGTGCGACTGTCCATAGTTTGAACAAAAAGGAAATCTAAATTCTCCAAAGAGATTTGGTAAGCATTTGGGAAAAGCATAGGAAAACTCGACACCAATAAATATTCCACACCCAGCTCTCTTTTCAGTCAGGAGGCAGTATTTCCAGCCGGGCGCTCATGCTCCAAAACAAAAGACAATACTCTTCCTCAAATCTGGTAAAACAGAGTTCAAGTGTAGCACAACAAGCAATGATCTCATTATGCATATTGCACATGTGTAAGGAAAAGCACCAGATATTTCCATCTGTCCATCTTTATCCACAGAAAATTGATTTCACAACTTTTCCGGATGTTTAAATGCCAAGCCCCATATAAATATGTTTGCCAATCACCCCTAAGCCTGAGAAATGTATCTTTCCAAACACTAGGGAAACGTGCAGTGAGAAATTCCCAGAGAGGAGAAATAAACCCGTGGTGGGGAGAAGAGGGACAGTCACCTGCATTCATCACATAGCTGAGGGGATCCCCAGTAGCTGACTCCTGGCTCTGTGCTGAGTGTACACTCAAGATTAAACACACAGGGCCCGGGGCCCCAGGACCAGAGCTGCAGACACAGGCGGGGACTGAGGAGGACTGGAGCGCCAAGGGAAGGCGCAGGGGTGTAAGAGGACAATGAGGCAGTCATTAAAAAAACGGAGCCAAATTCCTCTGAGCCATGCTGGTTAGGGAATGAGGTGTTCAGATTCATTAAATCGTCTGGCTATTCCATATGAATAAACAAGTTTTCAGAGTCTGCCTTTAAAACTTAACACCTAGCCAAGGAGCTCAGGAGCAAGAGGTCCCCCCCCCCCCCGCCCGGGGTTTCCTTTCAGGAGTCTTTGTCATTCTGAACACCCGGCTTTCACTCCACCACGCGGCCCCTTTCCTTCCCGGGTTTCTTGGGACCTCTCTGTTCTTGGCTGCTTAGAAGGCCTCTCTTCCCTTTCCAGTGCCTCACGGGGGGCCTCCGAGGCTTGGGTTCTCCCCGCGCGCGCACCCCTCTCTCAGTCCAGGCTGCGTCCAGGAGCCCGAGCTGATCACGATTTGGACAGCTGCGAAATCCACATCTTCGCTTGACCTCTCCCCTTCGTTCTGTTTCCTGCCTGCACACCCATCCTGGCCGCTTGTCTGCACAGCGATCTATACATGCTTATCCCGCGGTCACTTGCACCACGGCTCATCCAAAAGTGAGCTCACCCTCCTCACATCCCACGCCCGCTTCCTTTCCAGCTGTCTGCAGTCCTAACACCTCCAGCATTCTGTTCGTGAATGTAACCATTCGGGCCATCTTCCTGGGTCCCCATTCCCTGGGGACTTGGAAGAACTTGCCGTGTCCGCTCTCCGGTGCAGCGACATTGGATCCCACAAATGTAACGATTCCCTTTCAGTCTGTTTGTTTCTTTTTTCTTTTTTTAAAGATTTTATTTATTTATTTGACAGAGATCACAAGGAGGCAGACAGGCAGGCACAGAGAGAGGGGGAGGCAGCTCCCTGCTGAACAGAGAGCCGGATGTGGGG
The DNA here is from genome assembly GCA_003697995.1 of Taxidea taxus jeffersonii. Taxonomy (NCBI): domain Eukaryota; kingdom Metazoa; phylum Chordata; class Mammalia; order Carnivora; family Mustelidae; genus Taxidea; species Taxidea taxus. The sequence continues at coordinate 65,802 of ML110004.1, read as the reverse complement.
CTTGATCCCAGAACGCTGGGATCATGACCTGAGCCAAAGGCAGAGGCTTTAACCCACTGAGCCACCCAGGCACCTCAGTCTGTTTGTTTCTTCAACAGTAAAAACAGAGGCAGTGACAGATGGCCACAGTACCCGGAGTGGGATCCAAAAAGATAACATATAAAAGCATTTTGAAAAATAGAAAGTGTTGTACAAGAATAAGATGTTAGCTGGTGGCTCACAAACATTAAAATATTTTCCACATGGGAGGCTATTGTCATATACAAGCATGATAAATAGGATACGCGGGCTTAAAATACAGAGTTTGTCCTGCTGAACAGCATATCAAACTTGTCCAGCTCAGTACCCAATAAAATGTAGGTAGTTTTTTTTTTTTATTTTTGAAACAGTGAAATGTGGGTTTAAGACAAAATCGTATCTCTTAGAAAACTTCGAGAAAGACATACACAGATAGATGTACATATTTTGCTGTATATCACATTTATGTATGACCATAAAAGTATATATCCACATGTTAGATTGCCTTCCTCTTTTCCTGCCCCCGGCTATATAGTGTAGCTTTATAAGCTAGGGACTACAGTTGTCCCAGGACTAAAGTCCCAGGCACTTGCTGTACAACCTGGTGTTGAGATCCAGAAACAATGAATGAAAGCCATGAATCCGTGCAGGCCTGGGGGCCAGGTCTAGGCAATGGGTGCCATCTCCCTAACCTCGCTGCTATGACACCACTCCCTCAAAGGACTCAGGTCCTCCCCACCTTCACGTTAGGGCATACTCTGATAAGCTCATCCATTCTGTGTCCATTGACTCCTGCCATCACCACACCCACTGCATACTTAAGAAAATACAGGATCTTCGAGCACTTATCACAAACCAGATGTTCTGGTCAGGAGTGGGAACCAGATTTGGCTCTCCAAATTTGAATTTCATCTGACCTGTGGGGCAAAGTCGCAAGAAGTTGCAAAAACATCCCATTTCACATTATGCTCTAGCATAAATGTGAGAGGCCACAAAAAGTGTGTCGTTTTCTCTTTGTTGCCTTTCACTCTGCTTCTGTTTCTAGGCCTCATTCTAGGCATCATTCCAGACCCTACCTGTGGGTTTCTGCATGTCCCTTACTTTCATAGCTTGCATTAACTTTAAGGAGAGTGAGGGTACGGCAGAACCCTCAACTGGGCATAGTCTAGAAATGGGATAGGTTACCCAGGTATTTCTCATATCCTATAATTATTGGAAAGGTACTGAGTGCTCTGATTTTTTTTTTTTTAACTTGGGGGCTCCAGAACCTGCCCATCTCAGAATTTCTGGATTTCTGGATTGAGTGCCCACACCCTTGTCCACTCACACACACTCACACCTTTACCTGCACCTCAGTACATAGCAGTGTAACTTCTGTCCCCAGCACCTTGCTGAATCTGGTCTGTCATTTTCAGGCTTTAAACTGCCAGATCCAGGAGCCCCTTTTCAGCCTGCATTTCCCTTACTCTCTCTGGATCTCATTCCTGATATTCTCTCCTGCAGGACTCCTCTTTCATAGGTTCCCTTTCTTCTGCCTCTCCAACTGAATTTCTCAGATTCTATTCTTAGCTACTTTTCCTTCTCATTCTTCATTGTCTGCTTGAGCTAATGCACCAGTTCACTCAAATTCAACTAAAACCAGCACTATAGATGCCAGAATCCTAATTTCCATTGCCCACTTTAATCTAACTCCTGAGCTTGGACCAATTGTCAGAGAGCATCTAAGAATTTCAAACCCCATTTCCGATGCTCCCTGACTTAAGGAAATCCTGTCTTATATTTGTACAGGTTCCTATTGGTGTGTGATTTTTTTTAAAAGATTTTATTTATTTATTTGACAGATAGATCACAAGTAGGCAGAGAGGCAGGCAGAGAGAGAGAGGTGGAAGCAAGCTCCCTAATGAGCAAAGAGCCCAATGTGGGGCTCGATCCCAGGACCCTGAGATCATGACCTGAGCCGAAGGCAGAGGCTTTAACCCACTGAGCTACCCAGGCGCCCCTGGTGTGTGATTTTTGAAACTTCACTTGGGCCGCTTGATTTATGGATAGGTAGGTATCAAACATTGTAATCTAAGTGTTGATTTGAGGTGTTTTGACCTTATCTATTTATCCTTAAAGGATCTTTGGAATCACAGGTTTCAAACATTGAACTGTGTGACCCAAACTCTATTAGATCCTTATCTCTAAGTGACAACAGAGGACAAGATAAACCCGAAGGACAGGTCTTAAAAACAAACAACAAAAATAAAACCCTATTTTTATTTTGCAGAGAGAGGTTACAAGCTTGCTTTAAATATTATTTAAATTCAATCCTTCAGAAATGCACAGTGAAGAAAGGAAAGTGAGAACTGTGTGACCGGAAAACTGTGACAATTGCTTTCACATGGGGATTATGGGCACAATGTCATTTACAAAGAGTGCAAATGGCTTCCCCTCTATTTAGCATATCTGTCCTATTAGCTGTTAAGAAAATCTTGTTCTACTGAGGCTATGTTTTAAGTGTATCCAAAAGACTGGAGTTATTACTAATACTAACAACAGCGAATATTTATAGAGTGTTCATTATGTGCCAGGCACTGTGATAAGTGTCTGTCATGCTTACTCGATCCTCACAAAAGGTCTATAAGGTGGATTATATTATTAACCCTAGTTTATATATAAGAAAACTGAAACTCTGAGAGTTAAGAAATCTGCTCATATTCATCAAAAACACTATAATTCCTGTTCACAAGAGCAATAAAAAATACTTGTGAAATATATTAACATTTCCTATTTGTAAATATCTATGTGTAGTTTGTTTTCCACCAAATCATACAGTTGGGCATATATCTGTGGAAAAGGAAAGAAAGGAAAAAAAAGGATCTATTAAATCCTATTTATTTGTAACAAACTAATCAATAGAAAATGTTCTCTATAAACATGATAAGGATAATTTAAAATGATTACATTGTAATGTTCAATTAGTTTTCATTGTATGATTTAAAAAATCTCAAAATAGATTGATTATTTTAATTGAATTGTATCACATCATTTTAATTTGGTCTTAGAAAACTGGGTTATTAGGTACTCAAGAGTCATCATTCACGGAACTGTATGTTAAATAATTCCATGAGCATGTTAAATTATAAACAAAAGATACCTAAATAGTATTAAGTGTATGACCAGGTTTTACCAAGTGAGAGTAACTTTTGCACTTATTTTTTATTGTGAAGTGTATCATACATATAAAAGATGGCATAAAATATTGATGTAGGAAGTAAAGAATAACGCATTCAGCCAACAGATAGATATTAGAAGCTTATTATAGGGACTTCCAGATTCAGCACTAGAATGTACAGAGCTCGGAAGTTGTCACTTGCAACCTTACAAGATAAAGCTGTTCAAACTGAGAATCAGTGACTTCTTGGACCCACCAGAGAAACTGTTTGCAGGGCAAACAGTCACCCTGAGATCTGGAATACAGCTGAATCCAGACAGGGCAGTCAACATTTGCTTACCTGGCCCAAAAGTCCCAAGAACCATACATTGTTAAGAACACTAAAATGCTAATTCTGATGAATTACTGAAGGCTGAGTGTGGACTAGCATGAAAGTGAAGAAGTCCTGAGAACTGTCGTCTCAGAGGGGCCCCTACACTTTTGTGGGCTTTACCGATAATCTCCCCACCAAAGTCTCCTGGCAAGAGATTTGAGAAAGATCCCCTCGTGGCTCTAGCAAGAAAGGAGGGGTATATACTGTGAAATAGACCCAGAGCCTTTTCCATCGCAAAGGCCTACTTTGACAGGGCTTGATAAAAGCTGGAGGAAGAGTTGGCATTCCTGTCTCACCTAAGGGAAAAAGGAATCGACACAGTCAGTGGGGGCCAGGGCTTTAAGGAAACAGATGGGGGGAATGCTACAGTGGGGATGGGTGGATGGTGCAAGGCAAAATAAAAAGCTGTACTACAGGAAAAACACCCATGAAGGTCACAGCACTACGACAGAAGCCCACTCAAAGACTCAGATTTAAATGGAAGACTTTATACTGCTCTCCTTCTCCCAAACCATACAACCACACCAACAAGCTTCCATAGAATAAGAGTGGATTCATTAGAGCTGAAAGAGCCGCCAGATACAGACTCTCTCTGAATCGAAGTACTTAGAGAAGATGAAAGAGGGGAGAGAACAAGGGTGCTAGAGCAATTTGATGCCTCTGCCCCACAAGTACAGCAATCATTTAACAAAGCCCAGCTCCTAGCCATATAAACATAAATCCTCACACTAAAGTTCTTTTATCTTTGTTCTTATTACCTGATTCATCATGTCTCACTTTCAGTGAATAATTATGACGTGCTAAAATGCAAAAAAAAAAAAAAATCTTCTAAAGAGAAAAATCATGCATCAGAACAAAACTTAGATATGTCAAAGATTTTGGAATTATCTGAATGGGAATTTAAAATAATTCTAATAGGTAAGAGCTCTATAGCTATTAAAGAAATTGAGTTAGTAATTAATAACCTTTATAAAAATAAAGCATCAAGTCCTGATGGTTGTACCTGTAAATTCTGCCACACAGTTAAGGTAGAAATGATACCAAATTTTCATGATCTCTTCCAGAAAATGGAATAAAAGGAAAAACTTCCTAATTCTTACTAAGACACCAGCATTACCCTAATCTCAAACCAACATAAAGACATTATAAGAAAGGAAAACTACTGACTGATATTTCTCATTAGCATAGACTCAAAAATTCTCAACAAAATATAGGCAAATCAAATCCAACAATGTATAAAAAATGCATGATAATCAAGTGGGATTTATTCCAGGTATATAAGGCTAGTTCAGCATTTGAAAATCAATTAATATAATCTACCATTTCACAGGCTAAAGAAGAAAAATATTATCATATAAATTATTTTAAATGTATAAAACAACCTTGCTAAACTAGATGCAAGGTACTGATCTGAATAACTCGGGAAATGAGTGGAGTCTGTAAGTTTAAAGGCAAAGGGATTGTACATTAGCACTGTACTCTAATCGACAAAGTGATTCCCCACAGGAGGGCAGGCTAACAATTCTGACAGCACTATATGTGTATATTAGAATTCAACAATAAAGGAAATGGATGGTGGATGGTGGCAGCCAGATTAAAGCACTTACATATACTTACTTCCTTATCTAGTCAGCTGAGAAGTTCTAGAAACAATGACATCCCAGTACCAGTAAGCCCACTTCATGTGCAGATCTCCAATAAGAACAAATAGAGATTCTTGGGAAAATGGCTGATTCTAGGGCTGGGGAAGGAAATATACAAGGTGAGCCTGGAGCATCTTGTATGGTCAGAAGTAAAAACTGTCCTCCCAATTTAAAAAAAAAAAAAAAAGAACATTGATGGGAATATGTCAGAGGTGCACACAGGCACCTGTTAAAGAGCTCCCAGTGGCCAAAGTTGTAACAGTTTGAGCCATAAAATAAAGAAGTAGTGAATTATAATCCAAAGTATAAAATAAATATTCATCAGTCCATACTTATGGAAATGATTGGATAAATAAATAGATTAGGGATAAGAGACAAATCTGTGCAGAAAAATCCCAAATAATTTATGTAGATGCCCACCCCTATGAAATGGAGTGTAACCCTTCACTCCTTAAGTGTGGGTTACACATAGTGACTTCCTCCCAAAGGGTACAGGGTACTCCACAGTGGAGAAACCTGACAAACACTATCCCAGCCAGGTGATCAAGGTTAATAGCAACAGCACTAAGTCATATTGAGAGTATATACCCTTAAGATGATATGATAGAATGGTATTTTTTTCTGTGGAAAATTCCTCTCCAAAATACAAAAACTGCAGTCTAAAAATAAGAAAAACATCAAACAAATGCCAACTGAGGGACATTCTATGAAACATTTGACCAGTAAGTACGAGTCAAAACAGTCAAAGTCATCAAAAACAAGGAAGGCGTGAGAAACTGTCAGAGCCAAGAGGAGCCTATGGAGGATGACAACTAAATGCATCCTGGATGGGATCTTGAGACATAAATAGGACATTACACAAAAACTAAAGATTTCTGGGGCACCTGGGTGGCTCAGTGTGTTAAAGCCTCTGCCTTCAGCTCGGGTCATAATCTCAGGGTCCTGGGATGGAGCCCCGCATGGGCCTCTCTGCTCAGCGGGGAGCCTGTTTCCTCCTCTCTCTCTCTCTCTCTCTCTCTCTCTCTCTCTGCCTACCTCTCTGTCTGCTTATAGTCTCTATCAAATAGATAAATAAAATCTTAGAAAAAAATAAAATTAAAAAAAAATAAATATTTCTGAAAGTATAGTATTTAGTTAATAATAAGGAATCAACATTGGCTCATTAATAAAAGATGTGAATGATAGGGGAACCTGGGTGTGAGGAATAAAGGAACTCGTTGCACCATCTTTGCAAATTTTCTATAAATTAAAACTATTTTGAAATTAAACATTTATTTTTTGAAAAAGTCTGTTATGTGCTAAATAAATTTCCAGGTACTGGGGACCCAATTGCATAGCAAATAGACCTGGTCCCTGCCCTCATGGAACTGACTATTTAGTGAGGACACAGAAACAAGAAGTTAAGGGAAGGAAACCACTTTGGCTGGTGTGAGCAAGCATGATCAGCCATTTATTTTTGTTAGGATTATCAGGGAAGATTTCTTTGAGAACTGAAAGATGAAAATGAAATGGTCATACAAAGAACAGGTGAAGAGAAGAATTTCCAAGTACAGGAAACAGCATGAACAAAGTTCATAATGTAGGGAGGACCCTTGAGGAATTGAAAAAGTCTCTGTCTCAGTTTCGGCTTTTGCAGAAACCAATTCTGAGCAAAGATTTGAGTGTTGATACAAGGATTTGAGTGCCAGAATTCATTGAGGGGAGGTGGGATGTCCCAAGAGGCATTGGGAGGAGAGTAGGAAAGTGGATCAGGGAAGGAGCAGTTATCATGCAGGTTACTGTTATGGGCTGCTACAATTCATTTAGGCTGGGGAACACCAAGAGACAGTGTAGAACATGCCTCACTTATCCCACCTTTAGAAAGAAGCTAGGATTTTATCAACTAAGTCCCATCTGGAATCGGCTGAAGTCTACTCCTCAGGGATGTTAACTCTCTGGCACTTCCAGCCTGCATGACAGTGGACCAAGTGAGGTACAGGAGCTAGCAAGAATTGCAAATAGTGACAAGTGGAAGCCATAAAGGTCAATATGCAAGGGCATATGGGAGGACCACTCACAAGGTCTGCCACAGCTACAGAATGGGTAGCAAGGGAAGGGGGGCAGTGATACTGGGTAAGGTTGGAGAAGTAAGCAAGGGGCCACTTCTGTAGCACCTGATGGAAAGCAATTGCTATGTTCTACACTTGGCAGAAACATAATACCATTTGTTAAGATCACTCTGGCTCTTGTACTAGGGATGTATTACTGAGAATGTGAATATAAGTTCAAGTAGGAATTGTTGTGATGCTGTTGCTACAGTGGAAGACTGGCTTTAATATAGGTGAAAGTAGTAAAAATGGAGAGGAGCGGACAGACATAAATTGCATTTTATGGGTAGAGCTTTTCCGGACTTGTTCGATGGCTTGAGTGGATGCAGGGAATGACGAAAATGGAGAATTCAAAGATGTTAAGTTTGAGATGTTTCTACCAACCCAAGAAGAGCTATCTAGAAGGCAGTCCGATGTGAATCTAGAACCTAGAAGTATTGTTTGAAAATACAAATTTGCAAGTCATCAGTATGCAAATGGCATTTAATACCTAGAAATACATGAGGTTAGAAGAGAAGAGACAAAATAAGAAGAGAAAGGAGAAGAGGACCCAGGGAGTGAAGGAACCAGTAAAGCAGGATAAATAAGAGGCCAGTGAAAGGAGAATTTTCAAAACATGGTGCCCCAATACAGATGGCTAACAGACACATGAAAAGATGCTCAACATCATTCCTCATCAGGGAAATACAAATCAAAACCACTGTGAGATACCACCATACACCTGTCAGAATTACTAAAATTAACAACACAAGATACAACAGGTGTTGGTGGGGATGCAGAGAAAGGGGAAACCTCTTGCGCTGTTGGTGAGAATGCAAACTTATGCAGCCACTGTGTAGAACAGTATGGAGGTTCCTCAAAATGCTAAAAAAAAAAAAAAAAAAAAAATAGAACTACCCTATGGCCCAGCAATTGCACTACCAGGTATTTACTCCAAGAATACAAAAATACAGATTCAAAGGGATACCAGCACCCCGATGTTTATGGAGTATTATCAACAATAGCAAAACTATGGAAAGAGCCCAAATGTCATTTGACTAAAGAATGGATAAAGAAGATGTGGTATATATATACAGATTACTCAGCCATCAAAAAGAATGATATCTTGCTATTTGCAACAACATGGATGGAACTAGAAGGTATTATGCTAAGCGAAATAAGTCAGTCAGAAAAAGCAAATACCATATGATTTCACTCCTATGTGGAATTTAATTTTGTACTAGTAAAATGAGCCAAGCAAGAGGGACTGTTGGATGATTCAGGAGATTCAGGAGGGGGAATGATAAAGGAACCTAGGCCTTGAGGGGGAGTGTGTGGGAGCTGGAGCACAAGCAACCACAGGTAAAATGGTACCCTTCTTCCTCTGTTAAGGGGAAGAGCAGAGAAAATTCAGTTAGATGGCGGGGAGATGGGGGAGAGCCTATATAATGACTTCTGTCTTTTCGAAATATCATGAAGAAAGTTAAAAGACCTAAGAACAAAGAGGGATTAAAAAAAAAAAAAATACAGCAGTTTGAGAGAAGGCAACAATTGCCACACCATGTTGAGAAACCATGGGAGGTATATCATTTTATAGTCTCTCTGCTTGATGATGGGGTATTTCTGCCACTCAGGGCCCGGCACAGAGAAGGCTCATAGCTGGGATCATTCAGGGTTGGAGTTTTTGTCAGGCAAGTATGGCAGTAGTAAAGAAAGGCAAGATAATTGAGGAAAGGTAAAATAACAGTATTCTGAATGAATCATGGAATTGACCTTGGCTAAGTTCGGGAAAGTTCCCCAGTAGGAGCTGATGCATAGTGGAAAAAGTAGTGGGAACCATGGATTAGCATCTCAATGATCCCAAAAACCTGATAGCAGGGTTCTAAAGCAAGAAAGTTTGAATAATAAAGGTGGGTGGCTAGTGAGATGTTTATTGCATATTTTGTGCCATTTTAATGTTTTAAAATACATGATTGTGGGATGCCTGGGTGGCTCAGTCGGTTGAGGGTCCAACTCTTGGTTTCCGATCAGGTCATGATCTCAGGGTTATGGGATTAAGCCCTCTATCAAGTTTAGCACTCAGCATGGAATCTGCTTGTCCCTCTCCCTCTGATCTTCCCTATCACCAACTCCCCCCTCCACCGCTTTGTCTCTCAAAAGTAAAATCTTTAAAATATATATACAGTTTAAAAGAAGTGGAAGTAAATATTGTGTCATGGTTACCTAGTCATACTGGACTGTGCTCCCCTCGGCAGCCATAATACACTTCACACTTTAATGGATTAAAATTTTGCCTTTATGGCATAGCAATTTAAACCTCTAAATGTTTACTTTGTGACTGTAATTTTCCCTTTCTTTGAAATGGCAGCCGTATTGATTCACCTGTCCAAACATGTAGAGTAGCTTCCTTATGTACTCACACGGTTTGTGGGTTAAAGCCGGTTACCAAAAGAGAAAGGAAAACCAGCAGACCTGTGTGCCAGGTACCCAACTTTCGAGGTTCTGGGATCTTCTACCAGAGAGATACAGGTAGTCAAAAGGAAGTGTGAAGAACAAGAATTAAGGACTCAGCAACTTGACACTTACTAGAACTGATAGTGGTTAATGTCACTTCTTCATGTTTACTATTGAAAACCACTTGAACTCTGTCTACCAAACTTCTAAGTCAAGAAGTCTTAGTATATCTTAGGAGCACAAAATGAGGGGAAAATACACTTTCCTCCTCACTTAAATCCATTAAATAAAATGCCAGATTTCACCTCGAAAAGACTTAGCAGATGTTATTTACAGCATTGCTCTGAAGAGTTAGAAACACAAGATCAGGGGCGCCTGGGTGGCTCAGTGGGTTAAAGCGTCTGCTTTCAGCTCAGGTCATGATCCCAGGGTCCTGGGATAGAGCCCCATGTCAGGCTCTCTGCTCAGCAGGGAGCCTGCTTCCCTTCCTCCTCTCTCTCTCTGCCTGCCTATCTGCCTACTTGTGATCTCTGTCTGTCAAATAAATAAACAAAATCCTAAAAAAAAAAAAAAAAAAAGAAACACGAGATCACTTTTATATTTTGTATTTCCAAATAATTTTCCAATAAAAAACAGAGGCATGCAAGCAAGATTTTTAAATGGCAAGTCATTTTAAGAACCAGAATAACAGTACTCTAAATCAGTACTTCACAAGTCTTTTCTTCTTGTTTTTTCTTCACCGTATTTGAGGGACAGAAATCATAACAGTGTATGCTAGCAGAATGATATAAAGACTGGGTATCCAGGTAGGGTGAGAAAGGAAAGGTATTTTCCTACCTCATCTATTCCCTTGCTGAGAATCAATCACAGTAAAAATTCCAATTTAGGTAATACTGTTGGGAAGTAGTTGTGTTGCCTTAGAAAAGCATCTACCTTTTTCTATCAGTTTTGTTTGGAACTAATGGAGCATGTAAAAACTAGACTATGGTGAGAGTGGAAATCTTTGTTCTAATCCCAGATGAGCCTCTTATTAGTTAGATGACCTTCAGCAATTGACTTCATCTTTGTTTCCTATCTGATAAAACAGTTGATTCTACAGATCCTACCACCTCTCAGGGTTTCCTAAGATTCAAGAGAAAATTCTTTTTTTTTAAATTTTATTTATTTATTTGACAGAGATCACAAGTAGGCAGAGAGGCAGGCAGAGAGAGAGGAGGAAGCAGGCTCTCCTCTGAGCAGAGAGCCTGACGTGGGGCTTGATCCCAGGACCCTGGGATCATGACCCAAGCCAAAGGCAGAGGCTTCAACCCACTGAGCCACCCAGGCGCCCCGAGAAAATTCATTTCTTTTTTACGAACATTTATTGAGTGCCTAGTGTATGCTAGGCTCAGATCCGAGGTGCATAATGAATAGAGCAAATCCCTTGCCTTGGGAGCTTACATTTCAATAGGGGAAGATAGGTAAGAAATGGGTGGTGTGTTTAAGAGTGGAGTTGGAAGGGCAGTGTTCTGTTTTCCATAAGGTGAGCAGGGAAGTCCTCTCTGGAATTTTAATCAAGGCTCGAGTAAAGTAAGTGAGCTATTAGGGCTTCCTTGGCAAAAGACAGACCAAAGACAAAAGCAGTGATGTTGGAAGGGTTTGGCATGCTTCAGGAATAGCAGTCCGTGCAGCTGGCACAGACTGAGCGGACAGAATGGTAGATGAGGTCCAAGAGGTGGGGTTGTGAGATGTAGATCATGTAAGGAAGGTGTCTGGATCTCATACCAGAGGAGATGGGAAGTCATCTCCCAGAGGGGTTTGAGCAGAAGAGGATGTCATCTAACTTGTGTTTTAAGCAACATCACTCTGGCTACTGCGTGGAGAACAGAATAGATTACAACCAGTCAAGGTAGGCTCCTTTAGACTGTGGTGATATTGGTGCACAGTGGTTTATGGTCCGAGTCTAGGTGTGTTTTGAAGGAAGAGGGGAGAGGATTTTCTGACAGACTGGACATGAGGTGAAAGAGAGGAGTGGAGTAACAAAAGTTTAGACCAAAGCAAAGTGAAAAAAGGAATTACTGATATAAGCAAGCTTGCTTTAGAACTTAAAGAGCATTATGTAAGGTGATATTAACTAGTTCATTTTGTACCAGAGGTCAGATATTTGACAGATTAAAATCTTATTCCATTCCACTAAGTCAGAAGGTATTTCATGTTTTTCACCAGTTTTTAATTCTGTGGAACTCACTAGTCAGAGGTCAAGTTACAACAGTGGAAGTTTTTAATGAGAAAAGATTTTATTATAAGAAACAATGCCATCAGGTAAAAATGCAAAAAATTGTGCAATTATGGCAAAATGTTTAAAAACATCTACACATTTGCCCCCAAAGGACTACAGTACTTACTCCATACCTGAGCACTGAACATTGAATGCCATTTGAAACTGCTTCACATAGGGAATCTGATTCCTTGCAGAGCACAGCCACTTCTCCTCATGCACCAGTGAAATCAGCCCGATGCTTAAGCATCAACTTTGTAGGATAACAGAAAATGAGGATGGGAAATAAAGAATACAGTTTCTACTTTCCTACAACATAGTTATACCAAGTCCAGTTTTCAATGTGTAAAAAATATATAGGAAAGTGCTACATACATTCTTCAAATGCAAAAACAAAGTTCAAGTGGGACTGGCATATGTTAGCCTATATTTTCATTCTGTAGTCCCCACTGTGCCTTTTACTTATATTCTCATCATACTATGCAAACGTACCTTAAATATCTAAACATATATACCCACACAAATTACTAATCTTAGCTCTCTAGGACCTCTTCTGAAATCATTTTAAAAGTGGCAAAATATCCCAGTTATATAATTTAAACAAATAGTTCTTCGTACAAAATTCAATATATATTCTACTCCCATAGCAAATTCTAAACATTGGTTTTGACACACTATACTTAGATCACACCCCCAATATAAATGATTCTAGCAAAGGATCAGCTGTTGTGCAGATGAACAGAAAAAAATCTGCAGCATTAGCCACAGTATATTGTATTCCTATAGGTCACACGGCACATGTAAATTGTTAACTCACTGTTCTATGTCATGTTTTCAAGTAACACATTTTTCTAAATAAATACAGAAGATTGTCAAAAAGCGGCAGGAAATCTTAGATATTCAACAAAGCTTTCAAAAGTAAATTACATGAACATCTCTTGCAAAATTTAGTTAGTTTTCTCCTCCCCTCAGCAATGCAACACTGGAAAGATGCTTCAAAACACTCACAGCAAAAGCCCACAACAGCATGTAGATAAAGAAAAACAGAAGAAAAACTAGAGAGAAAAAAGGTGGTTGACAAAGTTTATAAAGAGATTATAGACATACTATCAAGGCCAATAAGAAACCACATATCCAACTTCCTAAGACTAGATTTTAAAATGTTAATTCTATAAATGCTGTCCACTTTAAATTCTGCTTCAGAAAACGTTCCTTACTTGTAGAGGTCAAGGACAAGCAGTTTGGAAAGTTTCTGAAAAACGAGGTATGTGATGCAAAGAGGCAATGTTTTAAATTTGTTTCACAGTATCACATTACAATTTGTGCAAGAGTTTTTAATACAAACCATGCCAGTTTGTTTTCTTTAACAGAATCAAAATGTTCTACTTGAGGACAGACTCTGGGCTATTCCTATATCCTTTATCAATTATTCTAGGCATAGTAAAAAATAAGTTACTGATCCAAATATCTGCCTTGGGTATTACAAATGAGTTTGTTTGTCCTTTATGTTACTATTACTAACCGATTGTTAGAAATTCATCCATTCAGTATGAAAAGTGATTTAGTACCTACAATGCTATGGTTCTACTCACTCGCCCTTTCCTTCTCAATCACCTTCAGCTAGAACAAGGTTTTCAATGTAAAAATATACAATCTGTTAAGTGCAAAAATGAGAAAACAAAAAAAAAAAAATGAGGTTTTAATGGTCATATGTAACTTAAAAGCCATTAAATTAGACCACCGCAGGAGTTTTAGGTTTTTAGAAAACAAAATTGTAAAAGCAGGTATAAAACTTCACATTATGCTCTGTGCAGAAGAGAAATAAGTTACCTTTCACTGTACCGATAATGAAGGGGTGGGGGGAGGATGGGAAAGGAGGTAGGGAAACAAAAAGGCCCGTGTTAGTGCAAACTGAGTGTCATGTTCTCATTATTCTAAAACTGAGTCCAGTTAGAGATCTTGCTATCATGTAAGCAGAGAATCTTGTGAAATCACAGGAGTTCAACAGGTAAAGTACTATGCCACGAAACCAGCATACCAACTTGAAAGGTAAGCACAGGCTCAGACAATTTAAACTTATCTAGCTAGACACATGAATTCACTATACTAGCACCAGCCACCTATGAATTTAAGCCCTTTTCGGGATTTGTAAATAATGAGACAGTGTGAGCACTTGAAAAAGTTATCAACAGAAAAAAAAACTGCGACTTTAAAACTTTAGCTTAACTTAAAGTTACATGGGAAATATGAAACAATCGGACTAAAAGCTCTTTCTCAGACAGATTTGTTTTCCTTCAATCTACACTAAAAACACACTTAAATCTCAGTACAATTGAAAACAGTACACAAATAAATATATATATACACATACACATATGTATATCTGTATGTATATATATATAGAGAGAGAGAGAATGAGGATCTAAGTTAGTGCTTCTCTGTGTTGGAGAGGTCACAGCTAAAGTCCTAGTGATATTGCCTCAAATTTTTACCCGTATTTAAAATAAAAAGTCACATCAAACTAGTTCGGATGTCTCTAACTATAATACCCTAACTGCTCTTCTAAGAGTGCATAGTTGTTGATTCATCTGGTATCTCAGTGATGAACTATCACAAAATTCTAGAATGAAAATGATTACTTTTATACCAGAAAAAAAAATGCTGATAATTGCACTTTGTTACCTTTTGCTTAATGAAATGGAAACATCACAAGGATGAAAAGAAATCCCCTCCCTATGCCATAATCTTTAAGAGCACCCACTGCCATGTACAAACTCTCTCAGCTTCTTAAATACTGACAGCACTTCTTGTATCATTGAAAGACGAAGTTTCCCCAAGCACAAGATGCCAGTGAGCTCACTAAGGCCTGCTACTCATTAAAGTACTTTCTGAAGACACTGAGGATAGAGTTTAGCAACAGCACATTCAAAATGCCGGCCAAGGTCCCAGAGCCTGTCTGGGGTCTCGTACACTTTCATCCATTGGTCAGTGATGTCATCATATTGGTAAAGGGAATTTTTCCTGCTGGTTCTGAAGACATGTTCTTCAACGGTCACTTGAGTAGCTCGAACAAATAAATGTAGTTTATTCTGAAAAAGTACCAGTTTAAGGTATGGATTTATGGACTCATCACATGGAAAGTCCTTCTTCCGAGTCCATTTATTTAGCTCAATATCATAGGCTTCTACAGTAAACATACGTTGATGATTTCCACAGGTTCCAGCTATGTAGTAGATAGAGTCCTTGTATACAGCTGCTAAGCCCTGGATTCTAGGCACAGTCATGGGGGTTAAAAAACCCCAGTAGTCTTTTTGAGGCTCATAGAAGAGGAAAAATTCTCCTAAAAAAAAAAAAAAAAGAAAGAAAGAAAGAAAAACAAGAATATATATATTTACATGTCTCTTTTTGGTTATATGTTAAAAAGCGTAATTTTCCAAATATTTCACTTTCTAAACTACTTCTTGTGTAATCTCCAAAGATACACTGTATAGTATAAAATAGCTTAAAATGTCTTCATTCCATGGCAGAACATAACACGAAGTATTATAGTTAGCTTGAATTGGGGGGTTTGTAAGAGCTAGGAATAAGGAGTTATGTTAGCTTGAAGGCAGAATAATAGTGGAGAGCTTGGCTCCATTTATTCTATACATGTATCTATTTTAGAAAATGTATTTTAAGCCAGCTCTAAAAAAGCATTATCACTAATGGTTAGCCAGTAAGATCAGAGTATACACACAGTTTCATTATGAATAAGCCACTCCACCTTTACGTGCTAATTATTTAGTTAGAAGACAGCACGTGGAATTGTTCAGATTGACTTCTATGGTCCATTAGTATGTTTACTTTAGTGCTGCTATAATGCAAAGACAAATGTAAGAGGAGAAAACATGGTTTTAATATGATAGAAAACACACAGTTCACGGAGTTGACTTTGGGTCATTTTCAATTCTATTTTGATGATAAAAGGGGGTGCCGAGTCAGACTGCCAATATAAAAATGTCCAGAAGAATTAAACCAGTGAAGATTTACAAGAATTTTGCTAGTTATAACATTTGTATAAAATCTTTGATTTAAAAATCTCGATCGATACTCCAGTAGTCATGTACAGTACAGCATAAGTCTCTATTTGCGTCAACTTTATTTATATAAAGAGGATTTGTTTAGCTTAGAAATACCTACTTCTAAACTGAGCTTCCCCTTCAAAACGGTTTTGAACTAGATTTACTCTTATCTATAAATTGTACTGCCTGCTTAGTAATAGTGACATTATAATTTGAATTTTTCTTAGAAGAGCTTGTTAAACCGCCAGCTTTTAGTTGCATTGACTTTTAACAGGATTCTTAAAAAGACAATAAAAAATAAAAGTTTCTAACAGGTACTACCTCTCTACAAATTTCTTATAAAAAGATGACTCACGGGGCGCCTGGGTGGCTCAGTGGGTTAAAGCCTCTGCCTTCAGCTCGAGTCATGATCCCAGGGTCCTGGGATCAAGCCCCATATCAGGCTCTCTGCTCTGCAGGGAGCCTGCTTCCTCCTCTCTCTCTGTCTCTCTGCCTGCCTCTCTACCTACTTGTGATCTCTGTCAAATGAATAAATAAAAATCTTTAAAAAGATGACTCACAAAAAAAGTTAATTTTTAAAGTCTAAAGTCCCCTTAATAACTTAAACCAGATAGGCCATTAATAAAATTTTTAGAGCCTCAGATTCCTCTTATATAAAATATAACCTCGGATTAAGCAATATTTATTTCCAGCCCTGAGATTCTGTTAATTCCTTGTTACTTTGCTTTAGTATTCACATTAGTACATAACATTTACCTTCCAACTGAAAGCCTTTTAACTAATTCCATCAAATGGTTAGCAAGCAAGACCAAAATATATGTAGCAAAGCGTCATCATATTGAATGATATAACCTATCCAACCATATTGGACAGATTATACATCCAGTCTTATATTCCATTATTCAGCAAGACCAACAAAACTAATCATGCCCATTCTTCTATTTAACTAAAATAAAGTACTAGATAGTGATACTCCTTTTGGAGAATTAACTTGATATTGAAATTTAAACAGATGTGTTCAGGCATTTCTAGTCAAATAAAAGATGAGAGCGAAGAACACATTATTTTAAATGGTATAAAAGCTAAAAAATCGTGTATTTAAACAGGAGTCGCCCTTTTTTTCTTGTTTTATTAAAGTAATAGTGTGAGGAAAACATATATAAGCGATTAAGAAACCCAGAAGAGAGAGATGCCTGGGTGGCTCAGTGGGTTAATCCTCTGCCTTCTCAGCTCAGGTCATGATCTCAGGGTCCTGGGATCAACCTCCCCCCCCAAACCCAGATCAGGCTCTCTGCTCAGCGAGGGGCCTGCTTCCCGACCCCCACGCCTGCCTCTCTGCCTACTTATGATCTGTCTGTCAAATAAATAAATAAAATCTTAAAAAAAAAAAACAACAGAAGAGGATGTTGGTATTATCATCACTGTTTTCAATATTCAAGCAACTAAAATGTTTAAGAAACCAAACACAGAGAAAACATTAGTTCTCACTAGGGGAGCCTGGGTGGCTCAGTCGTTAAGCATCTGCCTTCAGCTCAGGTCATGATCCCAGGGTCCTGGGATTGCCTGCTTCTCCCTCTCCCACTCTTCCCACTTGTATTCTCTCTCTTGCTCTCTTGCTCTCTCTCTCTCTCTGTCAAATAAATAAATAAAATCTTTTAAAAAAATTAGTTATCACTAATTGGAACCTTGGACCAAATATCTTATTTATACTTACTTAGTCCTTCTTTCTATTCCTACTACATGATCTTTGCCAGAATACTAGCCTACAATAGTTTAAACAAAAAAATTTTTTTAAAGCTAAGTATATTAGGGGTGCCTGGGTGGCTCAGTGGGTTAAGTCTCTGCCTTCGCTCAGGTCATGATCCCGGGGTCCTCGGATCAAGCCCCGCATCAGGTTCCCTGCTCAATGGGAAGCCTGCTTCTCCTTCTCCCACTCCCCGTGCTTGTGTTCCCTCTCTCGCTGTCTCTGTCTCTGTCAGATAAATAAACAAAATCTTTTAAAAAAATAAAATAATAAAGCTAAGTATATTAGATAGTCCCTCTTATAATAGCAAATGTAAAGAAAAAGGTAACACTTCAAAGTTTTCCAGTGAAAAAACTTGAAAACATATTATGGAAGGCATCATATGCTGCAGTGAAATTAAAATCTAAAGACTATAATTTCAAACTCTTCATAATTAAGTTTCCTAACCTTTGAAGCATTAAGGCTTATCACAAAATTCTTTGTTCTTTTTTCTCTTTTGAACTAATCCAGTAAATTCTATAAAAAGTAGCTGCTACAACATCTCTTGATTATGTATTATTAAAGAGTTAAACAGTCCTGTATCAAGCTTCGAGTCAAAAATGGCTCTGAAAAGTCTCCCCAGAATGCTGAATAGGTATTCACTAAATTATGTTTTCAAAAATACTTATCCCCCATGATGTCAAAACACAGTAAGAACATAAAAAAACTCACAGAATCATTTTAGTATCTTAAAGATCCCTGCCTTTTTTGATTCAAAAGTTTACTGCCTTTATAAACTTTAAACTCTTTAAAGAACAGACTTGCAGGGACACCTGGGTGGCTCAGTTGGTTAAGCGGCTGCCTTCAGCTCAGGTCATGATCCCACCGTCCTGGGATCGAGTCCCACATCGGGCTCCTTGATCGGCAGGGAGCCTGCTTCTCCCTCTGCCTCTGCCTGCCTCTCTGTCTGCCTGTGCTCGCGCGCTCTCTCTAACTAATAAATAAATAAAATCTAAAAAAAAAAAGAACAGACTTGCAACAAACAGTTTAGGATAAGAAAGCCGGAGGAGCCCTCAATTAAGAACAAAACATCTGTTTTAGCGTAAGTAAACCACATTTGACCCACTCCCCTCTCCTGGAGAAGAAACCAGTGGGCACCTACCCTGTAAAACATAGATCTTCTCTTTGTACTCCACAGCGTTATGAAATTCCATTGCAACAGGCATTGCGCAAACACTCGTCCAGCAATTCTCTCTGCTGTCATAGCACTCCACGGATTTTAGTGAGTTTCTCCCGTCACCTTCATAAACACGACCTCCTATTGCGTACATCTTACCACAGCAATACACCAGTTTGCAGCCTATTCTGGCTCGCAGCAAGGGGGGTTTGGAAAGCCACCTATTGGTGGAATGGTCATACATCCAGAAATCATTTTCTGCTTTATGGTCGATGGAGACCTCGCTGCTGCTGGGCCGGTACCCTCCTGCAATGTAAATATCATTATCTGGTGATACAAGAATGCCAACTTCTCTTAGATCATTTGGTGGTTTGCATAGTTTAAACACTCTTCCTGTGACTATATCTAGACAAGGCACTGTTTGCTTCTTTCCTGAGTGTTTGTGGGCAGCATCAAAGCATATGATCATTTCAGATGCAGTCATTCCAAGTCTCTGTGTGCAGCCATTAGTATTGGATGGGCCCTTTTCTACATAGCTTTTGGCTATAGCCTGTGCAAACTGAGGTGGAATTTTCTCTATAAAGGCCTCTTCCATCAGAGGAAAACGTATGCATTTGGCAAAAATTTCTGGAAGGTGTGCTTCTCTTTCATTCTGTTCATGTTCAAACCACCTTACAATGCTTTCATAAACATGCTCTTCTCGGTCTACATTTAAATCATCACTGTCTAGGATACTTATCAGTTGGTCTTTTGTCAACTGGAGAAACTCTTGTTCTTTGGTGACGCACAGAAACTTTTTACGAATGTATTCTTTTGATCGATCTCCGAGTTCCTGATGACCATAATGATCAGCAAAGATGAAGACCCCAATAGAATTCTGTGGGTCCAAATGACTGATCATGTACTTAGCACATTGGTCTTGGATTGAAGGAATTTGGAAGATGCTAGCTGCAGTGAACAAGGCTTGAACATTGGCCTCTGTCAGAACCACTCTGGAGGTGTAGGCATAGTTCAATACTAAATCCATTGATTCAGCTTCAACACCAACTATTCGAACTTCTTTTTGCGTACTTTCTGTAAGGCCGCTAGTGAACATGGATCTAGGAAGGAAAGAGTGGTTAATAGTATATATGCACTCCAAATAAAAATTATTGTGACAAATTTTTTAAAGTATACACTAAAGTATACAGTTACATTACCACAAAGATAACCTTGGAGCCTGAAAATATTTTAATGTGTTTCCTGATATTCTGAATGGGGGTAAAAGCTGATCATCTAGACTAAGGATCTAATCTGACTAATCTCAAAAATTCTATTCTTAGGGCCAGTCCACTCTTTTCTTTTTCGTTTTTTCTTTTCTTTTTGTTTATTTAAATTCAATTAGCCAACATACAGTACATCATTAGTTTCAGACACATAGTTCAATAATTCATCAGTTGCTTAAAACACCCAGTGCTCATCACATCATGTCCACTTTATGCCAACTCTATATACCTAATTAAAGCACATCGAAAGATGGCATGGAATATTCCAGGACACCTTATTTTCCTTGGAGCCCCTATCTAGGAGTCTGGTCAAGTTGCCTTAAGGACTTGAGATATTAACTCACCAGACCAATCAGAAAATTTAACAATACCTATATGATGTCAAAATGATATATTAGCATATACAGACTGTCTGATTGAACTCTTCATGTCCCAATGGAAGTGTACAAGGCAACTTGTCCTTAAAATATATCTTTAAAAATCTCATCTCAGAAAAACAAAATGTTCTTCAGAAGTTCATGTTCTCTACTACTTCCTTTTAAAACTATTATCTTCTGAATGCTTCCTTAATCATCATAAGGAATAAAAAGAACTTTACTTCACTTTCTCTTGGACATTTTGAAAACCTTTGCTTAATGAAATATACTCAGTTTTATCAAAGCTACCATATTTTACCTATGTATACCTGAATATAAGTAAAGATTATACCAGGTTAATAGAATGCATACTTCTAAAGAGAGTTTAAGAATTAATTGATGCTTTGGAGATAATGGTTTTGAAAATCCCAAGCTTTTGCCTTTGAAAGCAAATTTGTTTATTTATTTATTTATTTACTTATTTACTTATTTCTAATTTAAGATATCTGTGCATTTTGGGGACTTTTCTTGGCCAAACATTAAGTAGCCAAAAGCCTGGTTCTATATTTTAGTATTAGTCATTTACATACATCATTTGTCTTTTCTCCTCCTCCTTTAAGACTTCTTTCTAGGCTGCTCTTAAAATTAAATACAAAAATCAAATCAAAATTCTTTTAAAAAGCCTTTGGGGAAAAGGGTTGTTTGCCCTAGGGTGCTTAGTAGATGTCTATTGAAGAAACTAACCTAACATTGGTGATAAAGTTGTTTATGCAGACAGGCCCCTCTCATTTTCAAACGCTAGATTATTTAAAAAAAAAAAATCCTTAAACTGTTAATTTTAAAATACAATGGGAAACACTGGGGGTATACATGGGTACAATGATAAAGCTTGTTGCCCGGATGAACCATCTTTGAGTCCTACTTTAACTTCTACAACATAAATTTTAAGCTTAATATCACACAGGCTTTTTTTCATGATTGAAAACTAGATCTCCCAATGTTTAAGCTGGTTTTCCATTTCAGGTACTGAAAAACTCAGCTATACAGCTACCAATTAAAAAGAAAAATAAAGCCCTTCATTAGGCAAAGATTAACTCCCAAAGGAGAACATTACCACATACCCCTTTATCATGGGAACTCTACTGACTTGAATAGGCTGGCCTCACACACAGGAGCACTGTGACACTTGATGAGTTCTCCTCTGTTCTAACAGGATCTTTCTGTAAATGTTACGTAAAGATGGAACACTTCCTCACACAAAATCCTGAGCAGCACAAAGTTTCCAATAATCATGCAAATTTTAATTCCGACAAGTCATTGGGGATCATGAAACAGCCATGCCAGATTTCAAGCTATTTTTATTTTTTTTCCACCAGTGATGCAAGACTTAGAAACTATTAAGTATGTCTTCCTAGATCTCACATAAGGAGCAGCACCAGTGCCAAGAAACTTCTCTAGCAAGAGATAAGAACCTAAGCCTTGAGTTTTCTAGCCAAATACCTTCATCTGAATTAATATATTTTTTTAAAGATTTTATTTATTTATTTGACAGAAAGAGAGAGAGAGATCACAAGTAGGCAGAGAGGCAGGCAGAGAGAGAGGAGGAAGAAGGCTCCCCGCTGAGCAGAGAGCCCGATGCTGGGCTCGATCCCAGGACCCTGGGACCATGACCTGAGCTGAGATGCAGAGGCTTTAACCCACTGAGCCACCCAGGTGCCCCTGAATTCATGTATCTTATGCTTAGAAAGTTTTCCAAGCACTTCCTTAATTTCTTGTAATTAAGAAAATCTACTGTAGCATACTTCTTTTAAAGTGATTTGTCTAAGTCTTCAAACGAATTTTAATTACAAGCCAGAGTATAAGATTTCAGTAAGATACAGAAATTTTCACTTTCAAGTTTCAATTTTTTTAAAATTATTCAAATCTAATATACAATAGAAATTTCTCAAAGGCAACTTTAGAGAGGACCTACTCTTGTTCATTAAAAGTCATAATAGTGACTAAGAAGCCTGACTCTGGAATCAAACCCAGCCTCTGCCACTTAGTAAGTAGTTAGATGATTTAGGTAGGTCATTTAACTTCCCCAAACCTCAGTTTTTCACATGTAAAATCGGAATAACTGTGCAGAGACAGGATGCTAAAGATATATAAAGTAATATATGTAGAGTAAGCTTAGCCCAGAAGTTGGTGGTAGTAGTAGTAATTATATTTAAATATTTATTATATTTAAATTTATATTTAAATGCACAGATGAACTAACCATATCTAATGGATAGTCTGGATAATCGAATCCCACAAGTAGCTTCCATTACTAGGCCAAACTTCATACCTTCTGTGTATAGGAGTTTCTTCTTTTTTTCCTTCCAGCTCACTCCCTTGTGATGGTTAATACTTAACAGTCCAATGACCTATCCCTAAGCAAGTCTAAATGGTTACATCATAAGCATCAGACTGAAGGGACTATATTTAACCCAGCATTCTGAGAAAGAGGAACCAGAAACTACTGTCTGGAACATAACCCTGATATGTGTGCCATAAAGGTAAGCACCTTCAAAGGGAAAAACAAAACAAAACAAAAATACCTTTAGAGCATAGTTGAGATTATCTCACTGTCATTCAGGCACCATTTCTGAACAGTGAAATGAGCACTTAAAAGTTAAACTCAAGCAGAATTTGTCTTTATTGGTAATCTCTTCTCAAAGTATGAAAATCTTTGTTAAACCCCAGTTTTGGAATTTTACTGTTCCAACGTTGTGATACACAAAGAAGAATGTAATGAAAAAGAAAAACTTAAAAATGCTTCTGGAAATCATGGAAATAATCTTTAGTCTGGAGCATAAGATATATTCATTCATTTTTATTTCAGTGCTTTTACCCTCATAGCATTAAAACAATCTATTGAATGGTAGTTTGTTTTCAAAAGAATGCCCTATTATGTTTTAAATTCCAAGAGTTTCATACACCAGAGAACTCCGCCTCAAGGGTAAGTTTTTGGAACAAATTCTAAATCAGCACCATCCACTATAATTTTCAGTGATGGAAATACTCTATATCTTGGTTGGGCAATTGTCAGCCACTACCTACACGTGGCTACTGAGCACTTTAAATGTGGTCACTTTGCCCAAGGAACTGAATTTTAAATTCCATTTAATTTAAAACAATGACCGAGCAGCACAAGTCTAGGTTCTGTAGTTATGCACCTGAAACAAACAAAAACATACTCACTAACTTAAAAGCCAAAGACCCGAATTCTAGAAGAATCTGTCAAGTCAAAAACAAGGGCTCAATAAAATAAGGCCTGTTATTTATTTTCAGGAAACAAAGTCATTGGTTTCATTTAATTGTCTCATCTGCGTTTTGGAATCAAGTGGGCAACACTGAGGAATAAAGGGAACTCGGTGAGGATATCAACAGAAGTTTCTACCATCATCATACCTGAAGTAGGGGCTGATTGCAGCAAGAACGTTTCTATGACAGGAAAATGTTTTCCCGTGATCCACTTCCACTACAATGTCTGTCAACTGTCCTTCATCATACATTGTTTTAAGTTGCTTAAGAATACTGCACGCATGGAAGGGGTCCATGGCATCGCTGGCTGTGTCTGAAGATGGAATCCCATTCGGTGTTGGGGAAGACTTACTTAAATCTAGGAGAAAAATCGTACAACCACAAGAAGTTCGGAGCCAGTTACGGCGTTCACGCTCCCTCCCCCAGCCCCCCCGTCTACAAAAATACATCTCTGTACATATACACCACCAAATGGGACCGCGGGGTGAGATCTGAGGGAGAGAGAGTGCTGCGCTGCAAGTTCAAACACCAGCTTGCTCCTCCCGGGAGCCCGGCGAACCCGATATCCCGTGCTCGCGGAGGGACTGTGCAGGCAGAACAGGCGCGGGGTCTGCGGCGATTCCGCCGACAGCCAGAACGTCCCAGCCGAGAGCGGAGGGCAGAAGCCTCACGAGGGAAGCTCCGTGGATGGCGGCCCGCCAGTGCCCCCTCAACCGCCTGCTGAACCGGTCGAAGTGGTGGCGGGTACCCGGCCTCCCCATCGCTGCCCGGCCGGACCGCCCACCGCCCTCCACGCCATCCATCCTCCCTCCCCTCATCCCTCTCCACCTCCCCATCCTTCTCTCCGGCTCTTCATCGCCACCTCCTCAGCTCGCAGCCCGAGCCTGGACCTCGGCCCACCTCCCCCGCAACACACCTCCCCAGCCACCACTAGACCCACCTGCCGACGCGGCCATTTCTCGACGGGGCCCCGGCTCCAGCTATTTAAAGAGGAAATGTCATTTCGCTTCTCTCGCTCCCGGGTTCCGGCTCTTCTAAGCTTCACCTGGCCAATGGGGTGGCCTATGCATCCGGCTCCGCCCCTAGCTTCCGAGTTCCGTGTTCCGATTGGCCATGAGGTGCGCAAGGCGTTTCGGGAAGTGTAGTTTTATTGCCCCCGCTCCCGCGTGGTCCGAGTAGGGCGGAGGCCCACGCCGGTGATTCTTATTGGCTGGTTGTGGCGAAGGTGGAGAGCTGGGAATTCGCCAGCCTGTGTCTGTGGGGCGCGCAGTGCCTGCCGGGAGAGGTAGTCTTCTGGCTGAGGAGAGCTGTCATTCTGAGGGGCTTGGGTAGGGAAAGCTCTTGAAGTGCAAATTTCCCCATTTTAGGCCTCTCTCCAGGGACGCGGCTCTTTATTTATTTACTATTATTATTTTTTACCTTGTTCTTCATTCCCTGGACCTCTCGCCAGTGACTAGCTCCCGGTATGAAAACGGACTCTGCGTGAGGGCTGTGAAACCAGAAAAATTTGGAAATGGCCAAGAGGGCTGTTGTCCAAAAATGCAAAGGAAATCTTACACTCCACCCTGAAGTAAAATATCAGGAGGCTCAAAAGCTAGCCATCTCTGATGAGTCACCTGTGACACCCAATTGAAATTGCATCGCCTTGGCCGAGTGCTCTGGTTTCTACAGATTAATTTGGTCTGGTTACAACGGCTGCTCCAGATCTTTAACTCCCACTCATGCCTTGCTTTTCCCGAACACCCGGAGAACACCTGTTCCACTTTTAAGAGCGCTTGAACAGCATAGAGAGAGTCAAGATGTTTTCCTTTTTGCGCCTGGGAATTAGAGGAGCTAAGATAAATAGTCTGAGATTTCTTTTGAAGACGTATTCGAGGGTGCCCTGAGCCTGAGCGAGGCATCGTTACTGAAGCCCTGGTCCTTTCCTTAATAAAAACGTGAACTTCGATAAGACCTTTTCATTCTTGAGCACTGAGGTCCTTCACCTGTACCCTGTGAATAAGAATTACTATCCCATCTGCCTCATCGGCTGCGAGCTTTTTGAAGGAAAGCAGAAATTCTACTGTTGGCGCGTTTTGATTTACTTGTTTTGTATTTCCAGCATGTAACAGGGTGTCTGGCACATTATAGATACTTAATATTTCAAAAATAAATGTAAGACACAGATGAGCTAACATTGGGAATGCTATTTGTAGACCTTTGAAATGAAAGTATTATCAGCGAATGGGAAGGAATTTTTAATAAAGATATAGTTAGTCTGTATGCATAGCTTTTCTAACACTGAAAAGACCAAACAGTTGAGCTTCTTGATAAAGGTTTGGAATTTAAGTTGTGATTGAAAAAAGATAGAGAATGATGAAAAACAACCCAGCTCTCCTAGCTCCACTGAAAACTTTAGAGCTCAGAATACTATATAATTCCATTCAAGTTAACACGAATTGGTGTTTCCTGGGGGCTGGGATATATGAACATTGATATACACTGTGTCTATCTGTAAACCGTGTCTGCACAGCTCTGCATGGATAAAATTGATTTAACCTCTGTTACTCAGAACCTTAAATTTCCATTTCTCCTGATCTCAATGTTATTGTTTTCTAAGTTACGAAAATGGTAGAGGTTTCTTCACTCACCATGTTGAAGATATTAAGACAAAAAGGACATCAATCCTTAGGGATTTAGCAAATAAAAATACAGGACACGTAATATTTAGGACATAATTAAAGTAAAATATTTGTTACCTAAAATTCAAACACATTTGGGTGTTCTGTATTTTATCTGGCAACCTTTTCAAACCTACTATAATATGGATTTTCTTGTTTGCATTTTGTTTTTGTCCTCATGATGTATCTAAGCCTTAAGAAATTTGGCCTGTTTTCTTTTTCATTTAATTCTCATCTAATGAACAAACAGACTTGACAATATTGCTTAATTGATTAAAAGGAAGTTTTCTGATTCTTTGACCCACAAAAATTTCTGAATTTGGGGGTGGCAGAATACAAAGAACAAAAGCCAATCGAAATATAAATAGGGAAAATAGTGAACATTCATAATTACAAGGTTGCCATTTATATGACACTGTAAATAGACTCCATTCTACTGGGCAGATGGCATTACATAGTAAAGATTTCATCATCATTAGAAATGCATTAAAAAAAAAAGAGTAAGGAGGAGGATGTAAAAATTGAGCCAATAGTCCCACACTATTCATTCTCAATGATCTTTAAGAATACAAAAGAGATTTTGTTTCAGGGTTGATACTAAATAGCCAAAGGCTACAGCTTTGTTTTCAAATAGCTCTAAATCATAATTTTATAAGAACCTACTGCCAATCTAGAAAGGCAACAGCAAAAGTAAACCAGTTTTCTTAATGCATTAAGTACTATATTGTCCTATGAAGCAATTTCTTATATATTTACAATTTAAAGTAAAATTTAATAAGGATGAAAATTGAAAAAGCAAACCAGATATTTGAAGGACCTGTATTTAGTTCAAATTAGACACTTAGAGGTTTATTATTTTAATGTTTATTACCTAGGAACCAAAAGGAAAGAAGTTTGTTATACTTGTGGTTGAGAGTAGAAAAGTCTTTGTTAAAATTCTAGCAGAGATGAAGGATTGTGAAAACAGAAAATTTGGAGAATGAGAAAATCGCATAGTCGCCTTGTTTCTTTCTTTCTTTCTTTCTTCCTTTCTGCTTCCACTTTAAGAGAATGGATTTTAGCAATTATCAGCTATGCCTAGGCTACTGTTGATAATAATAACACACAACACAAAAATGATAGCAACCCTGATAAGGAAGGTATAAATGAAATAGGACATCACTCTGCAAATCGATTCAGCTCTTTTCTAATTTTCCCTGTTCAGTACCAGTTGAGTCTGGGGAATTGACCAGAGCAATGTAAAATGAAAGGAAAGAGAGAATACCTGTAACTGTTACCTTTTAACAAATGACATCCTTCTATATTTATTTTTCTCAGGCTATAGCTACAGCAAAATGTGATATTTTTCCTTTCTAAAGACTTTTATGTTGGCTGAATTAATGCTTGAAAATGAAGTAACAAGTTATTTGATTATAAATTTCATATAATATCACATACTGAAAAAGTGGGTTTTTGTAATGTTTAGAACCTGATATATTTCATAAGATTTTGTAGGGTTTTGTATTTAAAAGAAACAATAGATAGGAGATAGCATATCTATATACATCTATCTATAATGAATAGATAGTAACATCAGGTTTATTGATTGTACATTACTGGTCTCTGTGTATTTTAATTTTTGAAGATTTATTTTTAAGTAATCTTTACACCCAATGTGGGGCTCAGACTTATGACCTCAAAATCAAAAAAGATCAAAAGTCACATGCTTTTCCACCTGGGCCAGCCAGGTGTCCCCGGAATGTTCATTTTAATTTCCTTTAGGTCGTGTGAGACTTCAACATGGTAGGAACTAGAAGACTGCCTTTCATAAATCACTGAGTTTGATCATACTAAGGGTTATTAAAACACATTAATTTGCCTTTTAAGTGTTTGAAATTTAGCATATATGTGAAAAACAAGAGATTGTCAAACTAGTGGCAGGGATATTCAGTTCCTCAAAAACATTCATTACTACCTCCCAATCTGCATTCTGGGCAGACACTGTACAATGTTCCTGAAATCAAAAATAATAGTTATTGATTATATGGAGAGAGAGAGATAAAGACTGAATGTTTATGTTCCATCAAAATTCATGTTGAAACCTGATCCCCAATGAGATGGTATTTGATGGGAGAGCCTTTGGGAGGTGATTAGGTTATGAGGGTGGAGGCTTCATGAATGAATTTAGTGCCCGTACAAAGGAGACCCAGAGAATCTCCACCACATGAGGACACAGAGAAGACAGCCGTTTGTGAAACAGGATAGGAACCTCACTAGAAACAAAATTGGCCAGAGCCTTGATCTTAAATTTTCCAGACTCCAGAATGGTGAGAAATTTCTATTGCTTATAAGCCAGTTAATCTATGGATTCTGTATAGCAGCTTGACTAGACTAAGGGGTGTGTGTGTGTGTGTGTGTGTGTGTGTGTGTGTGTGTAATATATAAAGGAATCATATGTGTATGATTCCTAACCTCAAAGACCTTATGATTTGTCCATTGAAATAAAACGTGAAAATTCACATTTTCACATGAAAATCAATATTCATATGAAAAATCAACTAAAAAATGAGGACAGAGGGCAGCCTCTAGTTTGAATAAAATAAGTATTTCACAAAATAAAAATTAAGGATTTCAGAAGAGATATGAGATTTTGTCCAGCTGGTATGGGATTTCAGCTGGGCATCAATGGAGGGTTCACCCCGAAAGAGTCACAAAAAGAATAGTGTATGTTCTTACCCATTTGCTGTATCTTGTCTTGACCTACAAGATAAAGCATTAATTCATTCATACTTTAACATCGATAGGGCTTAATTCAGGGCTTGAACAAAGAAAAGGTAACACACGGCTATGTGTTACCTACATTATTTCACTTAATTTCATGTTCTAATTAAATTTTATAAGAACAGTGTTACAAATGAAGAGACTAAATCCTAAAGAATTTAAATTACGTGTCCACAGTCATATAGAGATCTCTGGCTACAAAGGCAACTCTCTGTTGATTACAGTATATAAAGGTCCCTAGGTATAAGACAGAGCATTGAAAATAAGATGTAGAATTTTTTTTCTCCACTAAACAGGTCTAGTTCTGTGTCAAACTATGGTCAATTATTATCTGCTAGTATTTACCATGAATGAATATACTACTGGTATAGGTGTGAGATACTTTCATGCCCCACAAAATGAGAAAAAAAAATTTAAGTCAGAGGGGAATAGTCACAACTGATAAGGTAATTTGACTTTGTCAGACTGAACTGATAGATTTAGAGGTATAGTAATGTAGTATTTTTATCTTTCCACTACATAATTAAATAAAATGGTTAATATGAACATATATGTGATTAATCATTAATATTTATTAAGTTGACTATGCCACACTATTCTACTGCAAGACTGAATTATTGTACAAGACTAGAGACTGAATGGAATTACTCCATTGGACCCGTAAGTTATTTGACAATATTTAAGCTTAGAATCACTGTGAGAGCCAAGGCCACTGTCAAATACGAGGCATCAACACTCTTCCCTGTTTGAAGATTAGCTTATAATCCAAATTGAATGAATGGAATTAAACAATGATTGTTGATTCTTTCTAACCTGAATCATGATCTGAATTTTTTTTTTTACGTTAATGGAATCACTAAAAAGCCTGATGGGAAAGAATATCAGTGGGCAGTAGTCTTCAACATGTAGACACAGGAAATGAAGTTCTTGTGGAATAGACATCAGAAATAGGAAAGCAGTACATTAAACACAGCAGGGAAAGCACAAAGGATGAGGAGTTAGTTGTACTTTAATCCCCCCAAATAATCAAATATTTATAGAGCAAATTTGTTGGTGTACCACGGTAATGGCAGGGATATTTAATTTTTATTTCTGGCTGTTGTACCATAGGGTTTCTGAATCTCAGCACTACTGACATTTGCTGCCAGATTACTCTTTGTTGGGGGAGGGGGCTACCCTGTGTATTACTAGGTACTTAGCAGCATCCCTAGTCTGGACCCCCTAGATGCCAGTAGCACCTCCCACAAAGATGGGATAACCAAAAATGTCCCCAAAGATTCTCAAATGCCCCCATGGGGAAAATTGTCTCAAGCTGAGGACCACTAAATCATTAAATAAAATGGTTTAAAAATATATATATATATATATACACACACACATACATATGTATATATATATTTAATGATTGCAGATAACAATTGCAATTAATTTTTTTCATGACATATTAACCTATTTGCAGCTTATTCATAGTTAAACCTGAGCAGGAACCTGGGATACAACTATTTTCCCACTTCAAGATTGTGGCATAAACTCATCATCAGTAATCGTCAGCCTTGCTAACAGTAAGAGAAGAGGAATCAAACCACTCTCATAGGTGTTGTGAATGCAAATGTCTGTGACATTAAAACCAGCATGTATATGTAAGGGTAGACTAAAGTATGGGATTGATAAAAACAACCTCATACTTCGAGTAGCTTAAATCACCAAAATTCCATTTTTCACTCTTGCTAATGTTCAACACAGGCAAGCAGGGATTCTGTTCATTGCAATCACTCAGAGACCCAGATTGATGGAACAGCCATCATGCAAAAGTTCTTGGTCACTACACCAAAAAGAAAATGAAGGTGCCAAGAGCAGGGTGCCCCAAGATGGGCCACTCTTGTATCAACATTATTTTGAGTTAAAAGAAGTCAAAACCCAACAGATTCAGGAAAAGCTGTTTACTTCCCACTCAATTGCCTGCTACTACTATTGACAAAGATTGCTCTTTACCAAAGAAATTTAACTACATAACGGAAAACTGTTTTCCAAACATCTCTCACTTTCCTGCTAATGGTCTTTGTCTCCTTTGTTTTCTCAAACATCTAGCCCTCTCTTAGCTCATATCAGTATCCTGTTGCCTCACTGTCTTTGGAATTTCGTATCTGTGTGGATTCTCCATACTTATGCTCTTAAATCTGATGTTCTCCTGTTTATCTGTTTCATGTCAATTTGATTCTTAGTCCTGCTAGAAGGACCTTGAAGGGCAGAGGAAATTCTTCCTCCTTAAGAAGAGCATGTGGTTAACCGTGCCCTGGGTTTTAAAGTTTTCATCTGGAAAGACATGCATCACTTCCCTTCCCATTTCAGTGGACAAAAAAAGTCATGTGGCCACTCTTAACTGCTCCTTCAAATAGAATAGGAATTCTACCATTCTGGAGGGAGGAAAACCAGAAACCAGCATCAATGAAGAAGATACCATGCAAGAACTGTGTTAGACCCTTTTAGTGACACAAGAATAAATAGGTTCCTGAGAACCTGGCAGTTAAGAAAGGAATCTGTAGTGTACACACATAGGACTTTAAAGCAAGCAGTTTCTAAGATTACTTTTCCTCATCACATGGAACCAAAGCCGTCTATCATAGGGGTTCTCTACCAGGGTGAATTTGTCCCCCAGAGGATATTTTTGGTTGTCACATTTTAGAGTCTTGCATAGAAGCCAGGGAGTTTGTTAAATATCCTACAATTCACAGCACAACTCTCCCCAAAAAGAATTATCTGACCCCAATACAGAGAGGGCTGAAGTTGAAGAACTCTGGGTTACATAATTTTCAAACTTTCTCATATACAAGTGTGTAGTCGAGATTATATACACCAGTGCCCAGAAACCCAAGTGTGCTCTACCATCACACATTTCATGTTCAAGCATGGTACTTTTATTCAAAAGTGCACATCTGGTGCATCTGTTTTGAAATCCACATGAGAGAGTTGACTACATTTTCAATTCTTTTTTCAAAAAGACTTTAAAATTCAAATGTAAAGCATTGCTTTTCAAAACAGCACCATAAATATATCTGCCAACTTAATGAAACAAGGTTTAGTCCCAGTGGGTGAAAAAAAAAAAAAGTGGCATGAAATTATTAGATGCTGACCATGGATTATAAGCCTTATATCAGGGCTATGGCAAAACCTTGACAGGGTCACCTTTCTCTAAGAACAGTCTACCATAAGAGGAGTAGTCAGAAAATGATGGACCACCAGTGACCAAGGAAAGGGGGTGTGTTAAAGCTCTGGGGTACAAAAGGAATTTGTGAGACAACTTTTTACAGACACAAATGAATGCAGAAGCAAGAGAGGCATGTGAAATGAACTCTTTATACTTGAAGACTGGGGGAGCTATAAGCAAACTACGTTGAGAGAATTTTGAACTTCCAACGTCAATTTGTGTTTGAATTTGGGTTTAAAGTTAGTTCCCAGACAGCAAGTTTTGTTTCCTGGTCTGAGCCTCAAGCCTGAGGCTTGCAGAATGACTGGCTACAGAGGAATGATGTGATGCCTGGCAAAAGGATATTTGAGGGTTGTTAATCTGTGAATAGAAGGGCAAACTCTGGCCCAGCAGTATGTTAATCTTGATGGCTGAGAGGAAGCCAGTATAATCATTTACAAGAATGTACCCAGTTTGGGGTCTCCAAACTATGTTTGGAATGTACCAAATCAATAAATTGCTAAGTTTTCCACCTGTGTTAGCTCACTGGCTCCTCAGGGGGTTGAAGCTTGTAGTGCAAATACAATCCAAACACTTCCTTAATTACTTAGACTACAACAGGCCAAGGGAGCATGCCTAAACCCAGTTTGGAATTCTTTTATTTATTAGGGTCCTGCAGTCACAAGGGAAATTTAATTGCTATGCAAATTCTTCATTAAGGAAATGGCCCCTTTCACACCTGTCCTTGGTGAATACCAACTTTTTTCCTTTTCTTGTATTCTCTGGGTTCTGTTTATTAAGTAAATGTCTTTGTTCAAAGAGAATATAGGTTCAGGTCTTTAGGAGTAAGGGTCATAATCCCTGCAATTTATTTTCATACCGTTTGGTACAAATAAAAAGTATAAAAGTATATACAGATACAGGAATATAGCAAAAGTGGCAAAATGTTATCCTTCAGGTTTAAAATTTCCAAATGAAAAAAGTAAAAATAAATCACCAAACAACCCAGATTTGTGAGGTAGTAGCAAGAAAGTGGTTGTGTTATCTAAGCTCAAACTCTTAAAATGAAAAGTCTTAAAAGTTGTCTTAATTTTTC
The DNA here is from genome assembly GCA_003697995.1 of Taxidea taxus jeffersonii. Classification (NCBI taxonomy): domain Eukaryota; kingdom Metazoa; phylum Chordata; class Mammalia; order Carnivora; family Mustelidae; genus Taxidea; species Taxidea taxus. Next base: position 32,264 of record ML110004.1, on the reverse strand, counting down.
CTTAAAGAAAATTTGGTAGAAATAAGAGTATTTGAGGCGCCTGGGTGGTTCAGTTGTTAAGCATCTGCCTTCGGCTCAGGTCATGATCCTAGGGTCCTGTATCGGAGGCTCCCTGCTCAGTGAGAAGCCTGCTTCTCCCTCTCCCACTCCCTCTGCTTGTGTTCCCCCTCTTGCTGTCTCTCTCTCTGTCAAATAAATAAATAAATAAATAAATAAATAAATAAATAAAATCAATCTTTTTAAAATATTAAAGAAAAAGAAATAAGAGTATTTGGATATGATGGAACACAGTACTCAAATCTTTGTTAAATGATACTGATGATGCTTCTCTGGCCATGGTGTGCTTTCAGCAGCAATAGTGGATGATTCCAGATTTAGCCACACAATGTCAACTGGTCCCTTTCCTTACCAATAAAAAGGCATATTCAGGAGGATGAAAATAAAGGTACACTTTTTTTTTTTCTTTTTTAAAAGATGACTCAGTCTGAACTGATGACTTTGACTCATCAGCACCAGGCTCTGAGCTGCGTGGCTAACTAGCCACAGATGGTGTTGAGAGAAAAAGGGCTTAATTGGCATGCAGTGCTTGCAAGACCTAACTATTTATTGTAGTGGTTTGTACCTCATCGACCTCCTTGTTGAGTGATGCTGTGGACTGAATGGTGTCCCTCTAAAATTCATATGTTGAAATCCTAACCCCTGTTAAATAACAAAAATTCAACTGAGTAAATTTTAAATCTAATTGGCTTTAATGGATGATTCACATATCAGCATCCCATCTAGCAAATAGAAAGGATCTCCAAAGAGCTAGAGAAAAGAGAAGGTTTTTGTTTGTTGGTTGTTTTGTCTTGTTTTTTTTTTTGTTTTTGTTTTTTTTAAGATTTTATTTATTTATTTCACAGTTCCAATTTTAGTATATGTGCTGCCGAAGCGAGCACATTTTGTTTTGTTTTGAAGAGAAGGTTTTTGAGATTTTATTTATTTATTCGTCAGAGAGCTAGCGGGAGCGAGCACAGGCAGACAGAGTGGCAGGCAGAGGCAGAGGGAGAAGCAGGCTCCCTGCTGAGCAAGGAGCCCGATGTGGGACTCGATCCCAGGACGCTGGGATCATTACCTGAGCCGAAGGCAGCCGCTTAACCAACTGAGCCACCCAGGCGTCCCTGAAGAGAAGGTTTTTAAAAGCAGAGAGTGTTCAAGACAAGGAACTCATGGTGGCACTGGGTGGCTTAGTCCTTAAGCGCTGCCTTTTGCTCAGGCCATGATTCCAGGGTTCTGAGATCGAGCCCTGTGTTGGGCTCCCTGCTCAGCGGAGAACCTGCTTCCCCTTCTCCCTTTGCCTGACCCTCTTCCTACTGTGCTCTCTCTATCTCTCTGTCAACAAAATAAATAAAATCTTAAAAAAAAAAAGACAAGGGACTCATAAACAACAATAAAAAGATTATTTCAGACAAGGTCACCTTTCCTTTGGGGGACAAAAAGAATATATCAAGAGATGACCTTCCTCACACTAACCAGGAAATTCCAGATTGACCAGTTGAGATTATATTGCTGGGGCTGCCTGGGTGGCTCAGCCTGTTAAGCACCTGCCTTTGGCTCAGGTCATGATCCCAGTGTCCTGAGATCGAGCTTCATGTCTCCCTCCCTGCTCAGCAGGAACCAGCTTCTCCCTCTCCCTCCTGCTCTCCATGCTTAGGCTTTCTCTCTTTCTCCCTCCATGTCAAAATAAATAAATAAATAAAATCTTAAAAAAAAATTATATTCCTGGATAAGGTTGAAAGTACAAGTAGTTTCAGTTTGCAGACATGGGCATGGCACAAGTGATTCCATTTTGGTCCTATCCTCTCTTTTTTTTTTTTAAAGTAAACTCTACCCCTAATTTAAGGCTTGAACTCCTGACATGGAGATCAAGAGTCACATCTACTGACTAAGCCATTTGAGTGCCACCCTGTTGTATCCCTTTTTTTAAAGATTGATTTTTATTTATTTATTTATTTATTTATTTATTTTAGCGAGAGAATGAGCAAGGAAAAGCTCAGAGGGGGAAGGAGAGGAACAAGCAGACTCCATGTTGAGTGTAGGGCCTGATACAGGGCTCCATCTCACAAACCTGAGATCATGACTTGAGCTGAAATCAAGAGTCAGATGCTTAATGGACTGAACCATCCAGGTGCCCCCTGCTGTCTCTTTTTTAACACCCCCAACTATGAAAGTATTTGGAGACAGAGTCTTTGGAAGGTAATTAGTTTTAGGTGAGGTCATGAGTATGGGGGTCCCCATGATGGGCTTGGAACCCTTTAAGTAGACACCCAGAGAGTTTGTGTGCTCTCTCTCTCCTGGCCATGTGAAGACACAGTGAGAAACCAAATAACATTTTTGTTAAAGTATAAGGGATAACATCAAGCTATAATTATTCAAAACATATGTTGCCAATGTGAATTAATGTTCTACAGGCTCCAATAATAAAGTTAAAACTGTCATATTATTTAGAATGAGGTACTTGCATAGAATTTTACACATATATACATATGTTTGTACATGAACTACTATAGGAAGGTGGAAACAGCTTTATCTTTTCAATCTTTTGCTGTATTACTGAGACGACTAGTGATAAATGAAATTACAATATAAACTAACATCAAACCACATCTTTACTCTAGAAAAACAACACAGTCTGGTTATATAGAAAGAATAATATCATATGCTAATCTCATAATCTCAATTTCTTCATGTTCTTTTAAGAATTGCCAAGTTGATGCCTATTTCTTGTTCTGGGGTTGGGGGGAATGTATAAAAGAAACAGTAGTAAATATTTCTCAAATATAACAGGTCAACTTAAATGATTTCTTAGTAAATTATCTTAATTACTATAAGATTCTTGATTTATGATTCCAGTGTGTTTCATGTTATGTTTTATATCACACTAGACAATGTAACATACTAATATAGCTTCTGTTGAGGAGGAAAACTTTTACCTTTACCCTTTAAGATTGTTCTAGCTGGCATTGGAATCACATTTTTTACATGAGACAGATTAACAGGAGAAAATCAAATTTAATTTTGTACACACTGGGAATCCACACAGACTTGAAATTGCAGACAGGCAGGAAAATATATGCATCCTGAGCTAAAAAGAAAAGGGTAGAGTTCTGGGACTTCAAAGGGAAGGAATGCAAGTCACAAGAAGATCAAAAAGAGTAAATGTTTGGAAAACAAATGTTTGCTGGGTCACTCAGGAAAATAGGGCATAGAGAGAACTTTGAGAATAGAACCCTTGCTGAGTTTCCCCTGCCTCTCATACCTAGTTTTTATTATAATGCAGTTATCTATGGCAGTGGGTTTCTTCTGGAGCAGGTCCTCTATCTAAATTATTTTAAGCAGTTGGTACAAGATGGAGCTCAATGTTTCTGCCTGAGTCTTTTGGGCCTTGATTGTTTTCAGCTTGGCATAATCTACATGCCAGAGTGGCCCATCTTGGGGCAGCCTGCCCTTCCCCTCTATGCTTCCAACCCAATTTCAACCTTCCTTACATCTCTGAAGTTGTCTTCAGCTTGTCCTTTCCCCAACACAGTGAATAATGGTCTGGAGTGGTTGGATAAATTAAGGAATGAAATAAAGTAAAACTTCTATTACATTCTTACTTGCCACGCAAACTAATCCAATAGATTCAGTAGGTTAAGGCATATATTAAAGCAAGGAGATAAAACACCAAATATCCTCTCCTATTTTGGCATACTTTGTCACCAAATAATCTCCATATTTTGCCCTATAGAAATATATACATTAGTTATATGGATAAATGGCATATGTGGGCATATATTATGCATATGAAAGCTTTAGTAGGCTTATGACAAATATATTTTAAATAAATTTGATACATATTTTGGCCATATTTGGGGGTACAAACTAATTAATAATTATTTTCTCTTTCTAAAAAATTCAACCTTTTTCATTACAAAGTGACACTCCTAATTTTAGTAATGCCTTTTATCTTGAAGTCTATTTTTTCTGATATTAATATAGCCACACAGTTTTTTAATTGCTGCTTACATGATCTAACTTTTTTCCTTTTATTTTCAACTTTCCTGTATCCTTGCATTTAAGTTGGCATGTACTTTTAATATAAATAGCACATATTTTATGATCAAATATGAAATTTTGAAATAGAATGGTCAGTTCTAGATTTACTGTGATTACTGTGTATTTAATTTAAATATTAACATCACTGTATGTGCATCAGATTTTTTCCCACCTTATTGGTTCTATTCTTTTTTTAATTGACAAAATATGTTTTTAAAGATTTTATTTATTTATTTGAGAGAGAGAATGAGCAAGAGAGAGCACATGAGCAGAGGGAGGGGTAGGGAAAGACAGGTTTCCCCCTGAGCAGGGAGCCCAATGCAGGACTCTATCCCAGGACCCCGAGATCACAACCTGAGCCAAAGGCAGATGTTTAGCCAACTCAGCTACCCAAGCATCCCTGATAAAGTATTTTTTTAATTGTTCCATTTTCTTTCCTTTGTTTGGAGTTATAAGCACTCTTCCTTTTCTTTAGTAATAATCTTAGTCATTATAATGCATATAAGATACATGTTGATTTATAAAGGTCTACTGTTAATCTCTACTTGTTTCCTTTTTCCAGAAAATGTAAGGTCTTTAAAAATATTTTAATTCCATGTGTCTCCTTATTGATATTGATGGCATGATTGCAGAAATTTTATTTGGCATAATTTAAACCCCACATTACCATTATTGCTTTATATGGTCAAAGTTTGCTTACATTTCCACATATTTATCATATTCTTTGATACTTTTTTCCTTCATATAACTCTGTTTTTCCATTTTGGATAGTTTCCTTATGTCTAAGACAGGAAGAAAGCTCTCAACAAGAAAACTATCCATACTTTCCCCTTGGTCTTGGACTTACCAGCCTCCAGAACTAAGAGAAAATAAATTTCTGTTGTTCAAGCCACCCAGTTCATGGTCTTTTATTATGGCAGCCCACGCTGATAATTGAAAACATTTTGTTATGAGAGTTGATAGGAATTTCAGAAAAGAGAAGATACTGTAAGCTATATAGCTAGTATTTTATAAACGTTTACTAAAGCTAGTCTGCATAAGGTTTCCACATGGTGAATGGCTCTATTTTAACGTAAGGTATATTAGACTAGGTAGACACATTCATGTGAATGATGACTGGATTTTTTTTTTTCCAACGTTCTTTAGCCTAATCTTACTCCTGGTCCATGTCCCTTTATATTAAACAAACTACGATAACTGCTCTTTCTGTACACCTTTGTATAGCAAACACTTAGAGCTTCTAACACTTCTGCATGTAGAACATTGCCACAATTGTATTACCATAAATTCCTAGGAGAGCTGATGTCCAAGCCAAGACCCAGAACAGAGGACTCAGTATTGTGGTGCTGTCCTATTTCTTTTACGGCTTTCCTGTCATCTCCTCTCAATTGGTTTTCACACAAAAGAGAGTTAAAATAGAACCCTTCTAAGTTGAATAAAAGTCTATTAAAATAGAGAGTCATACAAACATGATACAGAGTTTAAACTTTTAATTTGAATTCAAAGCTTAAACATTCTTCTCACCAGTCTTTTCGTGTAAAACCAGAGTCTCTACTTGGACTGAGCCTGTCATTTGGGGTCTGCACTATTTTTCTTCCATATACAGTATCTGTAATGTGAAGTCTATGGTTTCCATTTTTATTTTTTTAAAGATTTTATTTATTTGAGGGGCGCCTGGGTGGCTCAGTGGGTTGATCCTCTGCCTTCGGCTCAGGTCATGATCTCAGGTTCCTGGGATCGAGTCCCGCATCGGGCTCTCTGCTCAGCAGGGAGCCTGTTTCCTCCCCTCTCTCTGTCTGCCTCTCTGCCTACTTGTGATCTCTCTCTGTGTCAAATAAATAAATAAAATCTTTTAAAAAATTAAAAAAAAAGATTTTATTTATTTGAGAGAGAGAGTGAGTATGAGTAGGCAAGGGACAAGCAGGAGAACAAGCAAACAAGAGCAGGAGGGACAAGCAGACTTCCCACTGAGTAGGGAAACCAGATGTGGGGCTTGATCCCAGGACCCTGGGACCATGACCAGAGCCAAAGGCAGACACTTAACCGACTGAGCCACCCAGGCGCCCCTATGGTTTCCATTTTTAATTTCTTTAAGGTAGAATGAGAATTTACAGAGATGTGAAAAAACTACATGCAGAATCATTCTAGGATTTTACGGTCCCCTGTAATATTTTAAGGTTGTTGTAGCATCCTAATTTGACGGGATTTTTTTTTAAAGTGTCTTTATAGAAAGAAATGTTGCATCATTATGCCCTAAAGCAGGAGTTGATAAATTACTGCTCATAAGCCAAATCCACTGCACAGTTTCTTTTGTGCTGTCTATAAGCTAAGAACAGTTTCTACATTTTTAAAGGATTGGGCATGGGTGTTGTTGTTGTTGTTGTTGTTTAGAAAAAGAAAAGAATGTAAGAACCTGAAAATGTTTACAGTCTGGCCCTTTACAGAAAAAGTTTGCTAGCCCCCACCTTAGGTCATCAGAGACCTCTTCTGGATTCTTTGCAGGTGCAACAAGCAAGAGCAAGGGGAGTTTTAAGTGCCAGACAAAGAAATGTGTTCATGTTTTTTACCAACATTCTACTTACCCAAACTCAATCATATTGATTCCCCCTAACTGCAGGGGAGGCTGGGAATGGTTTTTTGTTTTCTTGTTTTTTGTTTTTTTTTGTATATCATGGAGAAAAGAGATGTGGTAAAGAAATATCATTTGTTTCCATCATATGGAGTCTTTTGTAATCAACTTAGAGTAGAAATAGAAGTTCTCTATTTTGCTCTCATATTTTATTGAATTTTGTGTTATTTATGTGACATACAAATCACAGGAGTGCAACTGCCATAAACATATTTGAAATATATAACTGACCCTTGATAAGTCTACAGCTCAACTCGTGGGTTAGGGAGGACATGGGCATCTTGGAGGGGAATCTTCTAACCTGGAGGTTTCAGCGGGCCCTGATTATCAAGCATTCTCTATTGCTGATGGTTTAAAGCAGTGCTTCTTGACAAGAGGTGATTTTGCCCTTCAGGGGATATTAGACAATGTCTGGAAATGTGTTTGGCTCTCCCAAGTAAGAGAGTGGTACAGCGTCTAACTGGTGGAGGCCAGGGATGCTGTTTAACATCCTACCATGCTCAGGACAGCCTTTCATAACAAAGAATTATCTGGCTCCAAATGTCAGTTGTGCTGAAGTTGAGCAACCCTGGATTACAGAGCATTAGTTTATCTGGCAAGCTACCAAGTGGGAGGTTTGCTAAGAGGGCTTCTATTATATGTATGTAAGAATTAAGTCAGTCAAAGTATATAGGAAGTAAATATTTGGTAATTGTTAAAGTTCCTAAGGAAGACAGTCAGTTCATCACTTTACCTCCCTCTGGATTCTAAGCATGCTGAGATTTGGTATAGAAAGCTCAGGGATCAGTGTACTAGCTTTCTATGTGGCCGAGCTGATTGGAGAACATAACATGGACTAATGCAAAAAGGAAATTCTGAATGCTTCCCTTCAAATCTGGAGGAAGAGAGATCTGTATCTTATTAGCACAGGGAGCCCAGGGAGATGGAGAGAACGAAACCACAGAAACAGAGCAATGTTGAACTCATCAGTGTCTCTTAGCAGAAAAATACAGACCATGCATGGATGACAGAGTTTTTAATCATCTCATTAATTCATTTCTCTTCTCATGAGAAGTGTTGAAAAGGGGATAATTTCAACCTTCCCAATTACATGGAATTTCTATTTTATTGTCTGGAAAGGACTGTAGAAAGAGGAAAAGGTTGCTTCCCCTCAATTATGGCGGAGAAACCCCCTTACCTGTAGGGAGCCCACTCTTTTCCTCTCTCTTCTACCTTGACTGAATATAGGATCTTGAGCAAGTCACAACCTTCCAGACCTCAGTTTCCTATTGTGGGTAATAATCCAGTTTTGTTGGCAGAATGAGGGCTGGCTCAGATAATCCATAGAGATCTCTTAAAATAGTAAGAACATTCCAAAGGACACATAGATGATTTAAAGACAGCACAAAGTGTATGCAATTATGAAATCTTGGCTGTGAGATCAAGTGTATAATCTCAGTCTTCCGAATGATTAGAAATTGAGCATGGGGAAAAACTGTTTGAATGGAAAAGGAATGAATGGGCATTTTAAGGCATGACTGTTCTGAGCATGGTGTCTCCATATCACTCCTCCTCAGTGATAGCTACCCCTGTGATTTGGAAGTTGGTTATTCTGTTCCGCCAGTTCTCTGTTGCCTTAGGCTCTGTGAATGTTCTGACCCCAAATTTAATTATTTCTTTGCACCTTCCATCATTGTAATTCTCATGTTCAGAGGTTTTCTTTAAAAGAGCTCCAGGATATTTGAAAATCACTTAATATATTTCTGTGATTGGTACTTTGTGGTGATGGGGGCAGTGCACATACAGGATTGAGACTCAGAGACTGGAATTTTAGTCATGATCCAGCCTTTGGCTGGCCTAGTGATTGAAGGAAAATCACAGATGCTTTGGAGCCTTCACTGTTGCATCTGTAAAATAAGGAGAATTAAAGCACTAAACTCTCAAGGTTCTCGTGAAGATAAAGTATGTGAAAACATTTGTAAAGCTATGAAGCATGCACAAATGTTACATGTGTTATTAATTCTTCTACTTGTCACCCTTTGGGACACCCTAAAGTCTTCTTTGCCTTGAGGAATAAACATGCAGGGAAGAAAGTCCCTATTTACTCAGTCATTAGGTGTATAGTTGAAGAATAGTTGGGGGTTCGTTTCCACTGATTCAGACATCTAGATGTGTTTGCCTGACTAATGAGATGTGTTTCTAAGTGTCCCACCTCAGCCCGACCAGCTGAGGGCAGAGAACAAACCTTCTGTCTCACTGCTATGTGCACTGAATGGTAAACAGGGGCCCCTGAGAACCCTTCCTGACCACGGGCCTCTGCCTAAGCCACAGTGGCTTCTGACCATGCGATTGAATGGTCCAGAAATCTTCAGAGCCGTAATATTCCATCTCTTTAAATCTCAGCTTTGGAATCTGCTTAACCTCATTAGAAGGAATGACATAAAATGTGTTTATCTAAAAAGCTTTTTTTTTTTTCCTGTTTGCTTATTAGATAATTGTCACAGATTAAAAACAGGACTAAGAAAAGTCAATACTGCAGGACAGTTCAGCTAGAATTTCAAATGCAGATTTCTAAGAAATAACTATCTCACCCATTACAGTTCGATGAGTCTCCATAGGCTGTCTGAAAAGGTTGACTCGGGCTCAAAACAACTCTGTTCAAACTATTGGACTCAATTGGCTGCCTGGCAACACTGATCACAGGAAACCCTCATTGCTGCCCCCTTACCTAATTTAATTAAACTCAGACTTCCATCCCTCCATCCAGGAATTTGGCAATATGTGCTTTAGCAGCCATTAAAATGTCCATTCTCTTTGACTCAGTAATCTACTTTGGGAACTTGTCCTAAGGAAACAATCCAAAACATGGAAAAAGCTATGTGACCCAAAATACTCTTCCCTACTTGATGTATAATGTCAAATGATTAGATAAAGCATTTAGGTCCACCTTTAGGGAAACAGTTAAATCTGTTGTGTAGAGGCCAAGGGCAGGTCACCCCACGATGAGCCACTTTGGCATGAACATTGTTTTGAAAGGAAAGCAATCAAAACCTAGCAGATTTAGAAAAAGCTCTTTACCTCCCACTCAACTGCCTGCTTGTACCAAGAAGAGAGCCATTAACAGAGATTCCTCTTTACCTAATAAACTTACCCGTGTAAGAGGGCAACCTTTGTTTTCCAAACACCTCCTCTCACATTTCTGCTAATGTTCTTTCTCTCTTTTGTATCCTAGGATGCATAACCCTCTCTTAGGTCATACAAGCCTTATGTTGCCTCACTGTCTTTGGAATTTCCTTGTCCGTGTGGATTTCCCATACATACACTATTAAATTTGATTTTCTCCTGCTAATCTTTCTCATGTGAATGTGATTCTAAGTCCAGCTAGAAGGACCTTAAGGGATATAGGAAATTATTCCTCCCCAACAATTGTGAGGTATGCATTCTAGGGAACATTGTACAATCAATGAAAATTATAGTCATATAATTTCCATAGGATGGAAATCCTAATGATATAATTTTGAGTCAAAACGTAGAATTTATAGTTATCAGCACACTCTGATTATAACTATGGGAAAATATGGCTAAGAAATTCACCAGAATGCTATTATCATTGTTGTTAGGGTGGTGAGATCATAGATGATTTTCAAAAAACATTTTTCTGGGGACACCTGGGTGGCTCAGTTGGTTAAGCAGCTGCCTTCGGCTCAGGTCATGATCCCAGCGTCCTGGGATCGAGTCCCACATCAGGCTCCTTGCTTGGCAGGGAGCCTGCTTCTCCCTCTGCCTGTCTGCCTGTGCTCGCTCTCTCTCTCTAACAAATAAATAAATAAAATTTAAAAAATATATATTTTTCTGTTTTGATGACTATAGAGTTTTTTTATAATACATCTGTTAAAGATTTATGCCTCTAAAACATGCTCCCATCCTCATTTCTGACCTATTCTGAATTTGTAGAATTAGATACAAGGAACCTTAGAGTTATGGGGATTGATTAAAGAGGGCATCTGACATATCCTACAAATAAAAGGAAATTTCACAAAGATATGAAGGAAAAAAGTGTGAAGTTTACCTGGGACATGTTAATAGTACTTGATAAATGAGGAAAGCATGCTCTGTTTTATTTCTAGCTTTGGAGAAGAAAATATCTCAAGAAATGAATCCCCTGGATAGGAGTGGCTGACAAGCAATGATCTGAGCAGATTTATAAGGGTCTTTAGAGCAGAGAAGGCAGAAAGTGTGCTGTGATGGCAAGAGCCTTGCTTGGGGTTTTCTTAGCCCTACATCCTTGCTCTCAGACAGCTCTGCACCCTCCTGCATATGCCTCTGACTATCTGAACATTATTCTAAAATGAGGACTACCTTATCTCTAATATTAGTCATTTCCAACTCTGAAATTCATTCATTCATTCAACACTTTTTTTTTAAATTTTTTTAGTAGGCTTTACACCCAATATGGGGCCTGAACTCACAACCTTGAGATCAAGAATCACATTTTTCCACTGACTGAGCCGGCCAAGTGCTTGTCATTCAACAAATTTTAAATGAGCACCCACTGTATTCCACAAGATATCGTTGGAGGTAAAAACAAAACAACAAAACGACATAAAATGAGAGTAGGAGGGGCGCCTGGGTGGCTCAGTGGGTTAAAGCCTCTGCCTTCGGCTCAGGTCATGATCCCAGGGTCCTGGGATCGAGCCCCACATCGGGCTCTCTGCTCAGCAGGGAGCCTGCTTCCTCCTCTCTCTCTGCCTGCCTCTCTGCCTACTTGTGATCTCTCTCTGTCAAATAAATAAATAAAATCTTTTTTAAAAAATGAGCATAAGACATGATTCCTGATCCCCAAATGAGCATTTGAACCCGATTTTAGGGGCAGAGAAAGGAGCAGGTAACAGTAGGAAGACTTTGTTTTGAATCTCTCTTTATAAATAGGTACATGAATTATACTTTTAAAAAATTACCATTCCCCTTACTAAGTCAGTCAAAAGGAACATTGTCATCTATCCATTAGTGCTAATACTACATTCAGTAAGTTAAAAAGCAATTACAGAAATTTAATCTCTGCCTAAGAGAACTCATGTTCTAAAGATTCAAGGGAGATTACAAATACTAAAGAATAGCTTGGTATAACAACCTAGTTGGGAGATACATACCCTATATTTTGAACTCAGATCCTTTATTATATCTTGTTCTATCCCTCTCTTGTCATCATTGTTTACATGTTCATTTCCCAAATAGAGTGTAATTCTAACATTCTCAAATTACCTTCCCATAAGAAGGACAGAAGAACACTAACAGTCTAGCTGAGACTTCCCACTAGGTGCCAAAACCCAAACCTTTATTTAATGTTGACATAAAACCAGACTGAGACACCCACTAGTCAAATACCATAATGTAAACTTTGCCAGTGACAGACTCAGTGCTTTAAGTCAGTCTGTAAGTTTCAGAATTCTGACATAGTTTCCTTTTTTTCACTTATTACTGAGTCCTTCTGTGTTCCTAGACCGTCTCTTAATAAAAGCAGCTAACACGTACGAGACATTTGCTGTGTGCCAGGAAGTTTGCAGAGTACCTTACATATACTATATGATTTTTAATCTTCACCAAAATGCTACAAGATAGGTACCATTAAGTAAATGAGAACTTAAGAATTAGCTAAAGGTGACAAAACGGTAGTAATAGGCAACATACACCGTAAGGGAATGATGTCTATAATTTTGAAATTGTCACTTAAAAATATAAACTTTCACTTTATGTACAACATTTGCAATCTTGACAATCACTCGTACAGTGAATGGGGTGCTACACTGCTGAGATCCTCCCTACATGGGAGTTATTCACCCATTTGCTAACCCTGAAATGGGCTGATAGGCCTTCAGGTCAGTGTCTCTCAAGAGACTGGCTCATCTGAAGAGAGCTGCCTCTGCTCAAGGCCAGAGGTCTTCCTTCCAAGGACTGGTTAAAACAGGAATAGGAAAGCCCTAATATTGGATGTCCTAAAAAAGCATCCTGTGGGATTGACTGGGACCTTTGCTAGGCCTACTTCTTTGCCCTCTCCTGTAGGTACTGAGCCCAATAACATTTCTTAATAAACATCTCCACTCAGAGTCTGCCTCCCAGGAACCCAACCCAACCCAGGAACCCAAAATTTGTCAAGGATCACATAATTTGGGGTGCCTCAGTGGCTCAGTTGGTTGAATGTCTGCTTCTGGCTCAGGTCATGATCCCAAGTCTTGGGATTGAGGCCCTCATTGGGCCCCCCCTGCTCGGTGGGGAGCCTGCTTCTGCCTCTCCCACCCTGACCCTGCTTGTGCTCTCTCTCATTTGCTCTCTCAAATGGATAAATAAAATAGTAGAAAAAAAAAAAGAATCACACAATTTCAAAGCTTGGTCAGCAAATGATTATAAACTATGTGACTAAATGAATGAATAAATGAATGAATGACCTGGTTACAAAGACGTCCCTGTTTATTCAGTAAACAGACTCCATCCTTTGCCTGGCTCAGTCTTACATTATTTGAGGGTTTCAGGAACATATTCCTTGTGTCAAATGTGTTCATGATGCTAAGTGCCTCACATGTATTATCTCATTTTATTCTTATAACAATCCTGTGAGACAGATACTGTTTTATTCCCATTTTGACTATAAAGAGACTGAGGGCAGGAGTGGTTAATATTTTGTCCAGGTAAGCAAGTGAGATGCACAGCGGAGGGTCTTTCTGACGCTAGTCCCTACCATGCCATATTTTCCCACTTGCTAATCTATCTTGGTTTTCTCCGAGGTCACTTATTTATAGAAATAAATGCTTTTTAGTGGATTTATTGATTTGGTAGTACTTAAAATACCTTACGGTGAGGGTAGTTAAGCATTTGAAAATGACCTTGATCTAACTTGAACTTTGCGTGGAAACCCTACCTGGTGCTCTGCCTTACAGGAATTTGGCCACCAAGTAAGGTGAGGGACGTCAATTTTTTTTAACCTATATCTTGGGTTCCAGGACAGGAACACACACATTATACTATTAAAGCTACATTTGGTGGTTGAGGGAATGAATGAATGAACAAGACAAATGTCTTCAATGTAAAATTTTAATGGAGAGAAAGAAAATTATTTTGTGTGTATACTTACCAATGAGTATTTTAATAGATTGACTTCATCTGTCCCCTGAAGAATGACTAGGTGACAGAAAACTGATGTTTTGAGTTTGAACTGAGATGAACAGTCAACATCAATTAATATTGTATTGCAAAGAATCATAGGTTGTAGTCAACTTAATTAGATGCTGATTGAACTTATATTATGTGTAAGGTAACATGAAGAGAAAATAGTAAAGACCCAGTCCTGATAGCAAAGAGGTTACAGTGTAAGATTATGAGGACACACACAAATCTGTAACAAAGATACCATGTGATAAATGCCAGAGGACAGACCAATAATGACCTGTGAGAAGAGAAGGAAGGAGCAAACTGATTCGTCGGGCAAGAGAGGTAAGATCTTCCTTCTGCAGACTCCCTGAAATAGACTTCTGATTAGTTACTCCCTTACTCAAGAACTTTCAAGAGCTCCCTATTTCCTACAAATACAGCCTAAAAACTCCTTGACATGGCCTTCAAAACCTTGTTTGCTGGGTTGCAATCCTCCGGGTGTAGGGTGATAAACTTACCCTGATTTTCCCAGAACTTACCTGGTTTTAGTACTGAAAGTACTGCTTTCTTGGAGAGCCCATCAGCCCCAGGCAAACCAGGACGGATGTTACCCTAAGTACACATTTAGTGCTTAATGAGGCCAAATTGAACCACTTCCCGGTTCTTCCAAATGTCCCGTTCTTTCTCAGTTCTGACTTTTTCCTCTTGCCTCATCACCTTTTCCCCAGCCAAATCTTACTTTGAATTAAAAAAAAAAAATTTAGTATCCCCATCACCAAGGCTTATGATGGTATTACCTATGTTGATTCCAGTACTGCTAACATGAACTAACATTTATTGAAACTTCTATAGAATTTTAAGTGCATTTCCATTTATTTTCATTTACCCTCAATTATATAGATTCTAAAATTATCCCTACTTTACAGAAGAATAAATTGTGGCTCAGTGACAGTATTATAACTTATCCAAAGTTACCTCGCTAACAAATGGCAAAACTGAGACCGAAGCCCAGGTCACCGTCACACAAAACTCCAGGTTTCTAATCATGGTGGTACACTTAGTCTCTTTTCCTAGAGTCTTCCTAGATGAAATTAACACCATTCTTTAAAATAAAGGCTTCTTTTTCCACTTAACATTCTTCATTACACTAAGAACATTATACACCTGACTTGCTTTCACTCCCATGCCAGAACCGCCTTGATACCAGGAGCTAAATCTATTTGTTACTTAAATCCCCAGAGTATGAAAGAAACAGAGAATATATGTTACATATATTCTCATTGTAACATATGTAACATATGTTATATATATGTAACATAAGAGAATATGTGGATGAATGGAGGAGATTTTAAAACTGAGTGGTAAAGAAACTCAGTTTTATATGGAGAGATTATGCCAAGCCAAGTTAATAGTAATATTAATACTACTAAAGGGAGCTAACGTACGGTGAATACTTATTCTGCACCAAACAGCACGGCATCTCATTCTCACAGATAACCTATGGAGGAAAGTCCTATTACTATCCTTGTTTTCTGGTGGGGAAATTGAGGCTCAGAAAGATGAGACCCATTGCCCAAAGTTACAAAGCTGGTTAATGGCAGAGGCAGATTTCGGACTCACCTCTAGGTGATTCCAGAGCAAAAGCCGGGAAGACTGTACTCTGAATACAAGAGAGGAGACAAGTTACGGGATGTCCTTGCAGTACTACAAGTCACCTGGTTTGGATGAAGCATAGAGGGCATAAGGAGAGCTGTAACGAGGATGATGAGGATAATGATGGCTGTTCTTGGACTTATACACCCTTCCCATAGCCTGTCTGTTTGGTGGTGGTAACAGGGCTATTGATTGATCAAGCACCCTACAAGAGCATTTTTCAGGGACCACCTAACTCCCTGACTCCTCACAACAACTTTTAAATAGATACTGTTAATTATTCTCCTTTTGAAATTAAGAAAATGATGGTTGGGTGGCTACCAAAGCATGATTCCTAGAACTTCCTTCTCCCCGTTTCGTGAACACCATGAAAAGGTGATCAGAGCAACTGTGCGCCCACACATGCCTGTTCTGCCTGCCTCCCCCACGTGGACCTTCCAATCAAGCCTTTCAGGGCGGTTTCAGCTACAACCAATTTCAGTCCGCAGCATGCCGGGAAGCAGGCACCATCTCAGAACGTCCTCTCCGGGTTCAAGATTCGGCGTTTGTAAGTAATTCAGGTTTTTTTTTTTAATTATTATTATTTCTTTTTTCTTTTTCCTGCGGTGCAGAGGGGACCCCAACATCTCCCCACCCGTGGCCCCCTCATGTTTCTCTCATTGATGTGGGGCTGCCTCGTGACACGTGATCTGCTAGACTGGAGACCACGGCTGTCCAGTTAGGTCCCTTCAAGGCGGGCTTCATCCCACCAGTCACTTAAGCAGCAGCGAACGTTCCAAAGCGTGGTATTTAGCTCACAGCAGTTTTCCCTTAATGAAGAGGCCGCTGTTGGAGCTCAGGTTGGCCTAAAGGCTTCTCTTTCCTAGCAAAGGGAAGGTGGGGGTGAGAGCCCCTCCAGCGAGGGGAGTCTGGAGAGCCTAGACGCCTAACCGACTCTCTTCTGCCACCTAGCGCCGCTCGGAATTCAAGGTCACGCTCCCTTGTAAGGCTCCCCACAGTCTCTTTCTGCGCACCAGGAATCTGGCTGTCTTTTGCAAGGTGTGTTCTTTGTGTTAGAGTAAACGTTTGTCATCTCCAGGCGTTTTTCACGACTTTTCAGATGTGGCTACGTCTTGGTCTTTCGGAAAATGGGTTTTGATAAACTCCCGTGCATGAAGAAATAAAGCTAAACCGAGGTGGCTTTCAGATGTGTTTGATGAATATGAGCTTCTTGGAATCAGGGCAGGCTCCTTGAGCAGAATTTTACCTGTGGTGTCTGTCATCTGGCTTTTCAGAAATCGGTCCTTTTATATAGTAAGTATGAGGCTGGACACAAATGAAGTCAGAAAGCTCCAGGGCAGTTTTTGAACTTTGGCCTTCAGTCTTAGATGCCCAGTTTTAGGAGCATTTTCAGGGAAAAGATGATGTTCCGTGCTTCAGTACTTCCTTGGGGGAAATAAGGAGAATATAGCCATTGTTCCCTTTTAGAGAAACAGAAAAGCCCCTGAATTTCCATTTTCCCCTTACTGGAGTCTCCTGGTCTCCTGAGGGTGTGTGAGAGGGAGAGAAAGACAGAGATTCAAGTGTCTGGAGGTTTGTTTCCTTGACTTCTGAGCTTTGCAAAAGAAAGGGTTTATGTCTGTATATATGCTGTAATGATTAGTGTTATATATTTGTATTTAATTGGGAAGCATGCGCCTCAAAAACGCAATATAAATTCTTATCTTTTGAATGCATTTTTTTCAATCATTTTCAAGTGGCACAATTACCTTCCTGTTGTAATTAACCATTCTATGCACAAGCTTGCATTTATAATAGACTTTTTTAAAGGCATCTTTGGAACTTCCAACTCATTTACCTATGTCGACTTCAGGTAAACTCCTTGAGATACTGTGATGCCTGTTCTGATTACCCCCACAGCACAATGGACTTGGCCTGGCTATAAGTATCTGATTGAAACAAAACTCTTACGGGGTTATGGAGCTTCTCATGTTAGCAAATGTCCCTTTTTACAAGTGGGAACAATTCTATGGAATAATTTTATTGAAACAGATGATTATCTGTAGTTTTGTGGGGGAATAAAAGCTTCCTAAGTTATTAAGATTTGATATTGAAGAGAATTTAGAAGTCAAGTGCAAATGTCTCCAGAAAAGATCTAAGAATAATAACCTTTAGAGATTCCAATAGGGCCAGCATCAACTGCAGGTTCTAGAATTCAGCCAGGTGATGCTTACCACTACATAAATGACGACAGCTGGAAAAGATATTCAATCTTCTAAGTCAGGGTAGACCTCATCGTATAATTTTTCTTCCTGTAGATCTATTGTCGTTTTACCTTAGGTGCATATTGTATAATTATAAAAACAAGAGTTCTTCACTTTCAAGTACATGGGAAGGATCAAACTGTTTTATGAAGCCATTCAATACATTTGTGTTGAACAACAGAGAGATCCGTGAATTACTTTGGGATTTTTGTTTTGTTTTGTTTTTCACATAAAATGGGTTCATCTCTTTGCTATGTGGGGTTATAGAGCATTGATTCAATTCAGTGTGGATTGAAAGATGCAGTCTCAAAATGAAGATGATGGTAATAATAAAGAGAGGGTTATTGGATGCCCAGCACTCTTCACAATAGCTGTGTGCGTTATCTTATTTAATTTGCATTCAGCCCCATGAAGTGGGATTGTTATTCTCTGCTTGACATATCCAGATTGAATTCCCTTTGACTTGAGTACTTGGAAGTAGTCAAGAAACTCCTAGATGATGAAGCCGCATTCAGGCCCAGACTTTTCTGGCTCCTAATGCTGTGCTCTTCTATTCCTCTGTCATCTGACTTGCCTTTTTCCCCTTAGGGTTAGTAAATGAGTTAAGGAGAGAGGTGACAATGAAGCCTTAACTGAATTTTTCCTGTTTCCTTATTTCATAAAGATAAGGCATTCTTTCGTTTACTTGAAAGGACTAAGGTGTGTCAACACTGACTGTGTATTTCCTCGGATACACTGAGCTGCCTGGAGTCGATGGGACTGCAGACTCCGGTTCCCCATGGTCCTCACTGGCTGCAGGCCCTCCCATTACCTCCTTGCTCCTTGATGTCCTTTGCTTTGTGATCCCGGCTTTACTCTCAAGCCTGCAGAAAAGTGAGTTCATTTGGCAGCCGAAAGAGTTTCATATCAGATGTTTCTAATGTGTTAAAATTTGGTCTGTCACGCAGTGAGTTGTTTCATGGGATTTGTTCCTTTAATAATTGTTTTAGAAAAGTTTTAAAAAGTGGTTACAGGGTTGGCGGCACATGTGTGAACCCTAAAACTTGGATTCAAAACTATTTCGAGGTCTAGAGTAAAATTCTTCCTCTCCCCGTTCAAAAACGCAGACATTCTGAAGGGCCTAGTCTACACTCAGGACACAGAAGAAATAGGTAAACACAAGACTGTATACTCACAAGTGTGGACCCTCACACACATACCCTGTACGTGTGCGCCACCCCCCTTGGAGCCGCCCCCCCCATCTGAAGCGCCGAGGGGGCCCCAGTCTTGGCTCAGATACTGCTTGAAACAGGACCTTAAGCCTCCCAGGTTTTCTCCAGTGAATAATAAGGTAATTGGTCTAAGTTATTTTTTTAAGTCTCCTTCCTCCATCAGGGTGCTATATAGTGGAGTGACAACATCTGTTTTCTTTCATTATGTCTCAAGAAGAAAAGGCAGCGGGAATTTTTTAAATCAGAATTTTAGATGATAAGCAAAATGCTAAACCTTCTTCCGAGGAAGGTCACATTAAAATGAACCATAATGAATTCAGATGCTCGCAGTTAAGTCTGCAGGGGTTAGAAAAGCGCCATCAGTACCTGAAGAGGGGTAAGAATGAGAACGGTTGTCATTCTTCATAACGGCACACGCAAGATTGAGTCTTCTACCTCATGTCTTCAAAATAGAGTTAAAAGACAACCCTGGAGAAATTTTAATATGCACAAAAACTTCCAAAGAAGATTAATATTTTGTTTTACCCACACAAATTTAATTTTATTTTACTGGTAAGCAGAAAAATTTTGTTATTCTTATAAACTACTGATAATTGCTTTAACTGCATTAGCTTGTTCAAATTTGTATTGATTGTAGTGAAGGGCCAAAGTAACTCCATTTTGAGGCAGTAGCCATTCTGTTTACATTAAACTTTGAGTGTCCAGTCTGCTTATCAAGGCCCAAACTGCTCTGGCCGCTCCCTGCAACTTTAACCGCCCTGGCCCACTCTGGTAATCAGTAGAGCAACAGCAACCTTAACTTTCCCGCCCTGGTACAAACAACTTTCAAAAATATCCCCTGGACAAAGTAGCCAATCCCCCGTTGTTAACCGCCAGTTCTGCTTCTGTACTTGCTGCTTGCTAAAGCACGCGCTCCCTGAGACCAATCAGGTCATGCCAAATACCCTTTTCAAATGTCAACCGATCAGTCCCACTCTACCTTGTTTGTACATGCCTATAAAAACCTTGCATTTACTCACCTCGGGGCCTCTCAGCATCACCGCTTGTGAGTGGGCAGAGGACCAGGTTCGAACCTGCAATAAACGACCCTTGCCGCTTGGCTTTGACTCACGTCTCTGGTGGCCTCTTTGGGGAATTCTCGTGACTCCAGGCATAACAGTAGAGACCTAAACAATTTTAATTCCATAAGCTTGGTTTTCTTATACCAAGAGGAAATAGCACAGAGTATATGTACTTTATTCTTTGCTTTCTGTGAGCTTTGTTGTTTTGAATATACAAATCTAGTTTTCCCTAAGGCAATGAAGATGTTTTTGGTTGTGTGTGTGTGTGTACGCGCGCGCTTTCATTTGTAAGGAAATTGGATGAAACCTGAAAATAGGCTAGGAACTTGATAAAAATGTGAGTTTACACTTATTCTCCCTATAGATAACTTTTTCATTAAATAGGAAAATTAATTTAGCCTTTGTTTTGAAGTGAATATTTTTATTAAATAAATTCTTAAATTCAATGGAGGAAAAGTGCTTTTCACTGTCAAATTTTTATTATAGTATTAAGTAAATGGAAAATTAAGGGGAATGCAAGTAAGAGAGGAAAAAGAAATGATTTAAGTACTTATTAACTGTCAGGCCTTTCCCAGATATTATCCCAGTTAGTCCTAAGAAGAACTCTCTATAGTAGATGTCACAACCCTTATTTTGCTAAAAATGAGGCTATTTTAAAATGTGGTCACAAGCTCACACTAGTAGGATCTGATTTCAGGTGGCTTAAGAGCTTTCCATTTCACCATCCTGCCTGGAAGAAGTATATTTTTGTGCAAATACTGTTTCCTATCTGTCTTTCTTATTAGACTGTAAGTTGCTTTAGACCAGAGATGGAATTTGCTTTCTTCTGTTTTCCATCCCAGCACACTTCCTAAATCCCAAGGAAGTGCTCGAAAGAGCCTTGTGAACACAAGAGCGCTGAGAGGAATAGGAACTGAATGAACAAACCGGTGAAACAGTGAGCTTCAGTTTCTATCTTTCAAAACGCTAATTTTTAGGCTACCGATTTCTCCTTATTAAAGACGACAGCTGTAGAAGTTTAGGGTTTAAGTCCATGACTCATTTTAGTGACTAGATGGAAAGGCATATGTGAAGAACATTGGAAATAACCATCTGCCTCTTAGATCCTGGATTTTAGGGCCAAAACATTTCAGTGTATTACAACATCCCTTATTAAAAAGGTTTAGAAATAAGACCTATTGATACAGTCTGTTCTGACTGGATCTTATCAAGTGGTTTTTTTTTAAGTTTTTTTTTTTTTTTTTGTCAGAGCGTGAGCGAGCAGAGGCAGAGGGAGAAGCAGGCTCCCTGCTGAGCAAGGAGCCCGATGTGGGACTCGACCCCAGGACGCTGGGATCATGACCTGAGCTGAAGGCAGCCGCTTAACCAACTGAGCCACCCAGGCGTCCCTGGATCTTATCAAGTTTATTCCTAATAACATAATGTGCAACAGAATGTCTTTGCAAGGTGGAGCCTTAAGCAGGTGGTAATAGTTTTTCAGCATCATCTCTAAAACAAGTGTTGTGTGTAGTCTTAGTGGACAAAATTGGTAACTGGAGAAGGTTACTCACCATCCTAAATTATTTAATAATCATTGCACATATGCCAATGTCTTAGAATCAGAATCCGTTCTTTATACTTTTTTTTTTTTTTAGAGATTTTATTTATTCATTTGATAGAGATCACAAGTAGGCAGAGACAGAGGAGAAAGCAGGCTGTCCGCAGAGCGGAGAGCCCGATGCGGGGCTCGATCCCACTACCCTGGGATCATGACCCGAGCCGAAGGCAGCGGCTTTAACCCACTGAGCCACCCAGGCGCCCCCAGAATCCATTCTTAATACAAAGGTTCTTGAACTGTCTTTGGATAAAACACTTTCACATCTTTCATATATTCCAAGCTCACTCATTTTATGCTAAGTAGCTCAGGGACTTAGTAGTCTCAGTAAAAAAATATGCCTGTTCTGTACTTGGTTACTTTTAAGAAAAAGATTCTTGGGGTGCCTGGGTGGCTCAGTGGGTTGAGCCTCTGCCTTCGGCTCGGGTCATGGTCCCGGGATGGGATGGAGCCCCGCGTAGGGCTCTCTGCTCAACGGGGAGCCTGCTTCCTCCTCTCTCTCTGCCTGCCTCTCTGCCTACTTGTGATCTCTCTCTCTCTCTCTCTCTTTCAAATAAATAAATAAAATATTTAAAAAAAAAAAAGAAAAAAGAAAAAGATTCTTGAAATTAATTGATAAGGTATATGCAGGATTAAAATACTCCTCCTGGCTTCTCTTTCTCTTTAATTCAGTGCAAAATAATTTTACAAATTATCCCCTTAAATGGACATTGTGTGAGGTCAACAGCGTTCCCTTTTTTGAACTCCTGGGGTAGGGGGTGTCACTGTTCATAGACTTTAAAAACTGACAATTGTGCTTTTTCCAAGAATTGTTTCTATTTGGTGCTTGATGCAGTCAGGGAAGGACAGAGTACTGAACTGCCAATATAATATCCTTGTAATGATTACCATTTTAGTGCTTTGACTTGACATTCATTAGCTTCTCAGTGCTGCGATATTTCGTACATACATACACAGAAAAAACTGAGGGAATTTTGTTAAAACTATGGCTCATGTGTGTTGAGGAGGATAAATGTATTTTACTCCACTCCCCAGAAAGAAATCATCTTATTACACATCTCTTATGAGATTTTACTAATACCGTACACTTTGTACTTCTAATACATAGGTGTTTAAGCATTTCCTTTTTCCTTGTAATTCTAGATTAGAGTACAGAACATAACAATTTTAGACCTTAATTGTGTTATATTCTGCTAATTGTTATTAATCCATCACCACAAAGATAATATAGAAACACAATAATCACTTTAAATTCCTGTTTGAACTTTAGAGTCTTAGAGAAGTCACTTTGATCTCAAGTGGTTAATCTTTCACTCTTCTGTTTGACAAGTTTCTCATCTTTAATCATTCCCCTTATGTAAAAACAATTCATCTTTGCTGCTAAGCCTTTCTTACCTTCCATCAGGGAATGCTATGTTCTGGGTCAATTTTGGAAAATTGAGTTTATAACTCAGAACTGTTTGGCATGATGTGCTTTTTGTTACTGTTTTTAGTAGTATTTTCACTAAATGTTATTTTTCATGGACATTTTAGCACGTTTATTCCCAGCATGATGCAATGTGGCACATCCCATTACTTGGCATGATTAAACAGTATGGTTAGAAACTTTCCTACTAGGCCAAGTATGCTCTTTCATTCCATGTATATCCACAGATGGTGGTGGGACACCCCCAACCCTGGTTCCCCAAATCCCCCCAAATAGTAATTTCAGACTGAGACAAATGCAGGTAGTATGGATGGCATGGGATAAGAACAGTGTTAGGGAGGTGATGAATGTGCTCCACGGTCCGAGGGAGAGAAAGGCCCAACCTTACTGACTGTAGCCTTGGAAGAATTCAGAGGAGATGAAAATTGAGGCTTGACTTTAAAGAAGCAGAGGGTTCTACCAGGTGGAGAAGGTGAGAAAGAACATTCCAGTCAGGAGAGCTTTGCCAGTGATAGCTTTGAAAACTGGAGGTCACACCATGTCAGAAAGTCTGGAATCCAATGAGCAACCTCTTCAGAAATTCCTGGCTCTCAACCCTTGGTTAAGCTACTTAATGTACTTGGGCCTCGGTCTCCTCATTGGTTGTGCAATTAAATCAGATACATACCAAACTGTCCGCACACTGAGTGACGCATATGGAGGGTCATTAGCTTTATTCTGTTACGTGAGTATTCAGGGATGATCAGTTAGAATATCGTCAGATTATTGTTGAGGGAGGACAGTGAGTGGCCAAAGAGTGGAAAAGAAAGGCTGCAGGCAGGATTGTGAAGAGTCTTCTATTTCATACTTCTGTTTTATCTTAAAGTCAGAGACATTTGATGAAGTACCGGAGGACGATGTGATCAGATCTCTTGTTAGAATTGCATTTCTTGGGGCAATATGGAAGATGGCCTGGAGGAAGATAAAGCATGTTCTTCCCATCCATCGGGAATCCACTGAGCATCCATTTTGGTTGTCTTGGGCAGAGATGGTGAGAAGAGGATTTCAGCTACCAGGAAGGAAAGGAAGGCTGTGAGGTCTGCATGTGCTGCTGCTTGAGACACAGTGATTCCCAGAGGCTTAGTACTCAGGAGGAGGAACTGTGGGGTAGTTTCTGAGGCCTTGGGAGCCTCATCAAAAGTTCCCATTGGTTGAGCTAAGACAGGAGAATGCTTACCTCCTAAGGAACTCTATAATGCTCTAAGAAGGGAACACCTGTCTCAGTGATGTCCAGGGACAGAAACTCAGGGTTTACCCCATTACTTGGGATGTTTCAAGCCTTTCAAGCTAGAGAGCTAGTCTTAATCTTGACAAATAATGCTAAAGCCATATGTCCTTGTAGGAATTTTTTAAAATACAGTTTTCTCTTCTCACCCTCCTCCCCTCCAGCAACCCTCAGTTTGTTTCCCATAGTTAAGAGTCTATTTTGGTTTGTCTCTCTCACTGATTTAATGAACACTGGGTGTTATATACAACTGATGAGTCACTAAACTCTACCTCTGAAACAAATAATACACTATACATTAATTGTTGAATGTAAATAAAATTAAATTTAAAAAATTTTTTTAAACTACAATGAGATACCACTTCACACCAGTCAGAATGGCTAAAATTAACAACTCCAGAAACAACAGATATTGGCGAGGATGTGGAGAAAGGGAAACCCTTTGCACCGTTGGTGGGAATGCAAACTAGGTGCAGCCACTGTAGAAGACAGTATGGAGGTTCTCAAAAAGTTAAACATAGAACTACTCTACGACCCAGCAACTGCACTACTAGGGTTTTACCCAAAGGATACAAAAATGCAGATTCAAAGGGGCACTTGCACCCCAATGTTTATAGCAGCACTAGCAACAATAGCCAGGTTATGGAAAGAGCCCAGATGTCTATGGACTGAATGAATGGAAAAAGAGGATGTGGCATAAGAGGATTGCTGGAGGGGAAGTGTGTGGGTGGGTGGGGGTAATTAGGTGATGGGTATTAAGGAGGGTACTTGAGATAATTAAGCACTGAGTGTTATATGCAGCTGGTGAATCATCAAATTCTACCCCTGAAACTAATAATATGCTATATGTTAACTAAGCTGAATTGAAATAAAAAATTAAAAAATAGATGGTTTTATGTTTTTGTACCTTGAGTAACATGATATGATGTACACATGCTCTAACAGATTGAAAGAATGAAGAAATGACTTCACCCTGTTGCTTCCACTATTCGTACCTCCCACTGCCTTTCCCTTTACAGCCAACTTTCCTGAAAGAACATTTCATGTTCGCATTCTGTATCAGCAAGTGTTGCAGGAGGAAAGAGATGGCACATTGGAATTGGGGTACTTGAAGGAAGGCCTAATAAAGGAATTATTTATGAATATGTGGGCAGGGGAGAAAGAAACCAAAGGACCAGTGCAGTCCCCTGAGGCTTTTTCCCACCTTAGGAATCATCAGAAACTTGAGTTGGGATATTGTAGAATTGTAAAAAACAAATAAATAAATAATTTAAAAATATAAAAATTCCTATAGGTTGCTTTTTCAGTGACATAAAGGAAGAACTTCAGAGATGTATTAAAAACTTTTAGAAAATTGACATATATCTCCTTTTTCCTAAGTTGAGAGACAATGGTAATTTAATTTGTTAAGTCATTGTTTTACTGTAATCAGGGTTTTTCCTTGTGAGGATGTACTTTGTGTTTTATTCCTGTGTTAAATCTTTCTTCTGTATGAACAATAATTTAAAATGTTTTAATAGTTAATATTGCTAATGCTTGATAGTATGATTTATAATAATGGTTAATTAATACAATTCAAATATAATTTCTCAGTTTGAGATTTAAGAAGATTTGGTAGGAAATAACTTGACACATAAGTGAAATATCTAAGGTCAAGGAGCAGAACAAACCAAAACTTTTGCTTTTCCTTTTTCCCTGGTGTTTCTAGGTTTTTCTTATTCTCAATCTTAGCTGAGCAATTTATGTATCTCCATAAGCCCCCAATTTATCTGTTATATCTTCTGTACCCTTGTGGCCTTTTGTCTCAATTCTTAAAAGGTAATTTGCACTTTTGAACTACTTTTACCTTGTTTTCTTTTGCTCTGTTTTTATCCCCTTCCCTGGGTAGCTTCATCTTTAAGGTCCTGTTTTCAGTTTTATCTTTATTGATCTTCCTCTTCCTTATTGATCTTGTCTTTCATTACATGTGATGTATTTGGGGATGATAAAGATAATTAAGTGTTGAAAACAAAGTCATTGATTTAATGCTGGAAGACAAATAGAACAGTAGCAAAATGTTTACCTAGATTTCAACTCCAGGGACCCACTTATGTCCATAAGTAAACTACATCTGGGAATTTAAAGGGCTCCGTGAATGTAACCAGTGCAGTACTAGCTAGAACTGCAGGTGAC
Source organism: Taxidea taxus jeffersonii (assembly GCA_003697995.1). NCBI lineage: Eukaryota > Metazoa > Chordata > Mammalia > Carnivora > Mustelidae > Taxidea > Taxidea taxus. Next base: position 5,812 of record ML110004.1, on the reverse strand, counting down.
ACTAAAAAAGATAGTGAAAGTATCACCTGTAGTTTGGGATTTTCCCCTGTGGTGTTAACACTTGGGTGGACTTGGTACTTGGGGACTTGGTACGGGGACTTGGGTACCCGTTTGGACTTCTGGGTACTACTACTGGCTTTGTCAATAAATGGCTTTGACTTTCCCCATCAAGCTTCCTTCCTCTGCTCTGAAGAGAGTTTTAGGTGGAATCTAGTGTTTTTGGTTTTGTTTTTAAAGATTTTATTTATTTATTTATTGGGCAGAATGAGAGAACACAAGCAGGGGGAGCAGCAGAGAGAGAAGGAGAAGCAGACTCCTCACTGAGTAGGAAACCGATGTAGGACTCCATCCCAGGACTCCAGGATCATGACCTGAGCTGAAGGCCAATGCTTAACTGACTGAGCCACCTAGGTGTCTGTAGAATCTAGTGTTTGGACAAAATTGTTTTAACCTTTTTAAAAAACCTTTTAACCTCATGTTCTTTGGCACAATACTAATTCATAGTTAAGATAGGATATAAGGACTTTTAAACAGCTTGCATTTCATATTCTTGTTTATTCGAACTACTTGATTTTATGACTAAACTTAAAAACTAAGAATGTGAATGGGCACATACCCAAAGATATTCCCACATGGATGTACATTGCAGCATTGTTCACAAGAAAAGATCAGAAGCAGCCTATATTTCCATCAATAAAACACTGGTATCCATTCTTTTTAATATTAATTTTTTTCAAGATTTTATTTATCTTAGTGCACACAAGTGAGGAGTCGGGGGAAGAAGGGAAGGGAGAGGGACAAGCAGACTTGGCTGCCAGATGTGGGGCTCTGGGGCTTATCCCATGACTGAGGTCATGACCTGAGCCAAAATCAAGAGTTGGGCACTTAACTGACTGAATTACCCAGTCATCCCTGACTGATATCCATTCTTAATTCAAACAGAAAAATGTTATGGAAGTACTAAAATAAATGTCTTATGTTGCCATATAAATATCTCCGAAACATATTCAATAGGAAAAGAGAAAAAGGTATAGCAGTTAACATATTATAATCTCATTTGTGTGTATAAAAGATAAGACTTGTGCTTACATATTTGTACAGGCATAAAAGCAGAACTGATGGGGAAACACAGAGGCCCCAGAATTGCCCATATTTTCATTACTTGTATCTGTTACTTTGTTGTTTACAAGTATATAATGAAGGCTTTCTTGCTGTTTCCTTGCTTATAACTGAAATTTGGATGGCATCCATGAAGTTGGAAGACATAGCTCAGGATATGAAGCCCAAGTAGAGTGAGAAGGGATCCTTGCAAGGAATCAGCCTGGTGTCAGAACCAATATAGAAGAGGCAATGGCTCCCAATGGGGAGCAAGAGCCTATGAAGGGGAGGAAGGTATTCACATGTGTGTGGTCTGGCATGGAGTATTAGAGCCCAAGCTGGGTGGAAAGGGCTTCCTTGAAAGAGGGTGGCCCAAGAAAGAGTCAGAGCCCAAGTGGTTTGAGGAGGACCTCAGTGTAGGGTTGGGAAGTGATGGTGATGGGAAATTGGCTACACAAAGGGAGATTGACCAAATGAGTATTATGATAGCCTGGTTTCTCACTCTCTCACAAGGGAAATACAGATATGGAAAGGAAGAGGAATAGAATGAATCTTGTGATGTTGGAATGAAATTAAATGTACTGAGGTGACTGGGTGTCTCAGTGGGTTAAGCCTCTGCCTTCGGCTCAGGTCATGATCTCAGGATCCTGGGATGGAGCCCCGCATCGGGCTCTGCTCAGTGAGGAGCCTACTTCCCCGTCTCTCTCTGCCTGCCTCTCTGCCTACTTGTGATTTCTTTCTCTGCCAAATAAATAAATAAAAATCTTTAAAAAAAAAAGAAATTAAATGTACTGGTTGAATTCATAGATTTCAATATATACATAGATAATAAAATTGATGTATAGAGATATATAGATCCATGTACATAGATGTAAATATACATATTTTTATAGAATGATGGATGTAAATATATATATATCATATAAACACACATTTATATTGACACATACATGAACTCGAGTGTGTATAGGTCTGTGTGTGTGCGTTTGCGTTCCCTAGCTCTGTCCACTGGGAATTCTGGCAAACGACAACATCCCAATAGCAGTGAGCACACCTGCCCCCAAATCTTGGCTTCTGAATTATCATCCTCCACTAAAAGAATCAGGGCTTCTAACAGAGATGGCTGATTCCAAGGCTCAGGCAGGCAAGTTAGATTTCCTGGGATGTCTAGTTGTACCTGAAAGCAAGAAAGTACTCAAAGAACGACAGCATGTCAGCTCAAAGGTATGCTTATTGGGCAAATTAGGGACAAAGTGAATGTCAAAAATAGATTATAACCCATTGAGTAAAATAGGAAACATACTGATAAAAGTAAATGAATGAATAAATTGAAACTATGATGAAGAATCAGATATTTGTATGGTTTAAAGTACCTCTGCAAATACTTATAAATTACCAAGAAAAAAAAGAGCAATTGACTGTGGAGAAATCTGGTAGAGACCACCATATCCAGGTGAACAAAGTGAACATCCTCAGTGATGGGACAGATGGAATTCATGTGACAACTGATGGGATGCAGTGGAATCAACATAATCTCCGTCTTGCCAAGGATACATCACCTGAGTCTGAAGTTAAGGGAACATTAGAGAAACACACACTGAGGGAAGGTCCCCTAGAGAATTGCTCTGTAATCTTTGAAAATGTCCAAAGAAGACATACAAATGGCCACCATACATGTGAAAAAATGTCCACCATCACTCAGCATCAGGGAAATACAAACCAAAACCTCAGTGAAATCCCACCTCACACCAGTCAGAATGGCTACAATTAACCAGTCAGGAAACGACAGATGTTGGCGAGGATGTGGAGAAAGGGGAGCCCTCCTACATTACTGGGGAATGGAAGCTGGTGCAGCCCCTCTGAAAAACAGTATGGAGGTTCCTCAGAAAGTTATAAAAAAACTACCCTATGATCCAGCCATTGCCCAAAGGATTCAAACAGTGATCTTAAGGGGCACCAACACCCAAATGCAACGTACATAATAGCCAAACTGTGAAAGAGCCCAGATGTCCATTGACAGGTGAATGGATAAAGAAGATGTAAGATTATATATATACATATATATATGTGTGTGTGTGTGTATATATATATATGTATATATATATAATACATATATGTAATGGAATATTACTCAGCCATCAAAAGAAATGAAATCTTGCCATTCACATTTATGTGGATGGAACCAGAGGATAATATACTAAGAGAAATGAGTCAATCAGAGAAAGACAGTTATGTGATTTTACTCATGTATGGAATTTAAGAAACAAAACTGAGGATCACAGGGGAGGGGAGGGGGAAAAATAAGATGAAATCAGAGAAGGAGACAAACCATAAAAGACTCTTGAGTATAGGAAACAAATTGAGGGTTGCTGGAGGGGAGTGTGGTGGGGGGATGGTAACTGGGTGAAGGGCATTAAGAAAGGCACATAATGTAATGAGCACTGGGTGCTCTGTGCAACTGATGAATCACTAAACTCTACCTCTGAAATTAATAATGCACTATATGCTTATTGAATTTTTTTAAAAAGGTGTCAAAGTCAAGAAAGTATTAAAAAATGAGAGGAAGTGTTCTAGACTAAAAAAAAAAAACAAACAAATACTATAATTTATACTATACAACATTTCATTCTTTCCTGGATCATTTTTACTATGATGGACAATACTGGGATAACTAGAGGAACTTGAATAGGATTTGAAGATTAGAAAGTAGTTATAATATGAATTCCCCAATTTTGTGTACATATTATTATAGAGGAGAATGTACTTGCTTGTGGGAAATACACTCTGGGGCCAGGCCTTATCAGGCCAGCAATTTATTCTCAAGTGGTTCAAGAAGGGGGGGAAAAATAGCTCCTTATCGTATACTTGCAACTTTTGTACATTTGAGATAGTTTCAAGATAAAAACTTAAAAGTGTAATGTATAATATGGGTCAAAATGTTTTTGTTAAACAGATATGGTAACACTGATATGTGAAATCTAAAAAGGACAAAATCACAGGAACAGAGACTGCAATAGTGATTACCAGGGGTTGGGGGGTGCAGAAAAGGGGAAGATGTTGGTCAGACCATACCAACTTCCATTATAAGATGAGTAAGTTCTGGGGATCTAATGTACAACATGGTGATTATAATTAATAATAAGCAGAATATATCTGAAAGTTGCTCAAAGTATATGTCACACATGTTCTTTTTTTATTTATTTTTTTTTTTAAGATTTTATTTATTTATTTATTTGATAGACAGAGATCACAAGTAGGCAGAGAGAGAGAGGAGGAAGCAGGCTGTCCGCAGAGCAGAGAGCCCGATGCAGGGCTGCATCCCACGACCCCGGGATCATGACCCGAGCCAAAGGCAGCGGCTTTAACCCACTGAGCCACCCAGGTGCCCCGGCATGTTCTTTTTTTTTAATTAAATTTTATTTTTTCAGTGTTCCAAGATTCATTATTTATGCACCACACCCAGTGCTCCATGCAATCCGTGCCCTCCTTAACACCCACCACCAGGCTCACCCATCCCCCTCCCCACTCCCTTCCAAAACCCTCAGTTTGTTTCTCAGAGTCCACAGTCTCTCATGCTTCATCTTCCCTTCTGATTTCCCCCAAATCACTTTTCTTTTCCTTCTCCTAATGTCCTCCATGTTATTCTTTATGTTCCACAAGTAAGTGAAACTATATGATAATTGACTTTCTCTGCCTGACTTATTTCACTCAGCATAATCTCCTCTAGTCCTGTCCATGTTGATGCAAAAGTTGGGTATTCATCTTTTCTGATGGAGGCGTAATATTCCATTGTATATATGGACCATATCTTCTTTATCCACTCATCTGTCAAAGGGCATCTTGGCTCTTTCCACAGTTTGGTGATTGTGGCCATTGTTGCACATGTTCTTAGAACAAACAAGAAAATGGTAGTTACCTGTTGTGTTAGCTATGACTATGTTGGTAATCATTTTGCAACGTAGAAGTCTATCAAACCAGGGGCACCTGGGTGGCTCAGTCAGTTAAGCATCTGACTTGGGGTCATGGGATTGAGCCCTAGGTGGGGCTCCACACCCAGTGTTTGCCTCTCCCGCTGCCCCTCCCTGCCCCATCCCTCCCTGCTTATATATGTAGCATCCCACCCCACCCCCACTGGACACAGGTGCACAAACACACTCACTCTTTCTCAAAAAATAAAAGAAGTACAATGAATCTTGAAACACTACATCAAAACTTAATGATGTATGGTGACTAACATAACATAATTAAAATATATATGTATACATATATTCACATTTTCTGTGATTTAAAAAAATAAAGAAGTATATAAAATCAACAATGGTACATTTTAAACGTACGCAGTATTATATGTCAGCTGTATCTCAAAGTTGGAAAGAATGTGTTTCCTATTTTTTTTTTTAATTTTATTTACTTGACAGAGATCACAAGTAGGCAGAGAGGGAGAGAGAGAGAGGAAGCAGGCTCCTGAGCAGAGATCCCGATGCGGGGCTCGATCCCAAGACCCCGAGATCATGACCTGAGCCGAAGGCAGAGGCTTAACCCACTGAGCCACCCAGGTGCCCCCAGAATGTGTTTCTTATTTTTTTTTTTACTTTATTTAAGCTTTATTTAAACATATAATGTAACCCCACCACCCTCTCCCAACCCCTCTTCCCCCCACCCCCCTCAGTTTGTTTTATGACATTAAGAGTCTCTTTTGGTTTGTCTCCCTCCC
>ML110003.1:85907-166759 GCA_003697995.1 Taxidea taxus jeffersonii | reverse complement strand
CTGGGATCTTTCCCCACCATCCGCTAGCAGAAAGACACAAAGGATATTCACAGCCCAGTATGGACCTTAGTGTGCTAAGGATAGGGAGGTAGCCAGGGAGCACAAGGAGGGAGACCTAATTCAGCCTGGGTGTGTTTTCAGGGGCAGAGATAAAGGAGAGGCTCAGAGAATGGTTCCCTGAGCTCGTGGTGCCCGAGCTGATGACATTGTAGACGGCTAATTGCAAAGGGAACCATCTTGTCTGAAACCCCTGCTGCTCGGTGCTGATCATGAGGGTGACCTAGGGTATTTGGCTTACAGTTTTATTAGGATCATGTATTTAGTGGTGGTAGAGGGGAGACTTTTTCGTGCCTATCCTCTACCTTTGATATTCCACAACTTCCCAGAAAGGATCCAGATAGTCCACATAAAAAAGAAGCGAAACTGGCCTGCCAGTGCTTGCTTTCTGAAGCAGTGAGAAGATGAACATTTTGCAGTGAATATACTATAAACCAGATAATAGCCATTTGTTGTTCTGAACATCTTGGGATCTAAGACATGAAATGGAATTTGCAATAAAAATGTATCACACATTTCCTATCCTCTGGAACGAAGTTGATATCATAAGCCACAGAGGTTTTATTAGTTTACTAGTAGGGAAACAAAAATATAGTGTTTCTATCTGAGGTTAAAAGGAATTTGCATTGTCACATCAAATCCTTTCACTCATTTTTGAACACAACATTTTAAAAGATTCTTCAGTGAGCATGATGACTGGCTTTATGTGTATATTTGATTAGGTTATAGTACCTAGTTATTCAATGAAACACTAATTTGGGTGTTGCTGTGAAGGTATTTTGGAGATGTGATTAATATCTACAATCAATTGGTTTTGAGTAAAGGAGATTATCCTTAATAATGTGGGTTGGCCTCATACAATCAGTTGAGAGGGTTTAAGAGCAAAAGCTGAGTTTTCCCAGAAAAGAAGAAATTCTGTTCAAGACTATAGCATGAACCCCTGCCTGAGCTTGTAGCCTGCAGGCCTGCCCCATAGATTTCAGATTTGCCAGCCCTCATAATTGTGTGAGTCAGTCCTTTTATTTATGCACACACACACACACATATGCATACATGCAGATATGTAGATATGGATATGTGTATATGTATATATTTGTATGTGTATATGTATATATCTCTGTCTCCTGTTGGTTCTGTTTCTCTGGAGAACACTAACTGTTCTCTTATAGATTTCAGTCTTAGCTGTTTTGTCTCCTTGCACTCCCTCAGATCACTTGATTCCAGATTAGACCCACAGGAGATAGAAACAAATATGTGTTGTTGCATTGATCCCTGGTCAGAGAGAAGAATACCGATTGGGGTGGAACTCTCAGTTCCTCCATGAGGGATCATGACCTTGACTTATTTAAGCACCCTGAACCCCCATATCCTCATCCATGAAATGGAACCCATGCTGTTCTCTCATGGGAATGGTTGTAAGGATTTAATGGGACCACAGCTATAGAGCCTGGCACATAGAGGTCCCTTAAAAGTGACAGTTCTGATTACAGTGAATGGTACAGTGAATGGTTACAGAAAGAGTTTTAGACAATTACATCTAGTAGTGTAAACTCCCAAGTAAGTTAAGGGCTGGTTTTAGGGGTTAAAGGTGTTTAAAAGGCAGTGAGATATAAGATATTGAAGGAATAGCAATGTTGGGGAATTATAGATATAGCAATCATTTTGTTTAGTAGGTAAGACATTTTGTGTGGAAAAATGAGTTGGCTCCAGCAACTGAATGGGACATTAAACCCTCAGAACCTGCACCCCACTTCTTCCTATTCCAAGTGATCCTCTTGAATGACTCCTAATCTTCTCTACAGCTGTAGTCCAATTTTCCCATCCCCTGGGAGTTCTGTTAGGTTGTCAGCCCACCAACAGGTTTATGGGGTTACTTGAGCATTGTCTGCCTGGGGCACATAGGGTCCCATGTGGGTCCTTATCACAGCCTGTGGTTGCTGAACTTCAGAATCAAAGACACCTTACTGTGTACATACGACATGCTAGTTACTGAGTCAGCTTTGACCCAGAGTCTCATTTTGTCTTCCTCCTGCTAACCCTGCAGAATTGGTATTACCTCCATTTTATAAAGGAGTGGGAGCCGAAGTCTGGAAATATTGAAAGACTTGCCTAAGAGACCCTGTTGGTTACATGGTATCAGAACCATGACAAGGAGCCCAGTACCCCTTGCACCCAATCTCAGGCTTTGTCTTCACACAAACTTTGGACAATTGTCTTTGTCCAGATGGCTTATGTGGAGACAAATGAAACTCAGTTTTGTAAGATTATACAATCCCTCAGTGCACATTTCTTCCTAGCCTTGCTCCTGGCCCACCTGCCAGTATACCCAATAGGATAATGGCATGTGGCTCATCCCCAGGCTGGGGTAAGGACTTTGAGAGAACCCACACTCCAAATAATTATTTATGGGTGGGAAATGACATATGGAATGGAAGAAAAAATAGGAATGGTGAATAAATGGATGGGCAAATGGATAGAAGGAAAGGAGGTAGGAAGGGAAGGAAAGCAACATGCTATCCTCACTGCAAGCATTTATCAAGCAGTTAAGGATTAACAACTAAGTCATCTTTTCCTCAAATGCTTTTTCAACCCAACTAAAACAGTGAAATGTAACCCTCATCTTCTGTGAATATTTGCACGTGTGAGTCACACGCATTGGATTTGTATTTAAAACTCTCTAATTGGTACCTCTAGCAAGAAAGATACATTGCCTCTAATTAAGTGATGGCAAATGTCAACTTATGATTTGGGAGGCACGCCCTCTTTCTATTTGGGTGATGTAGGAATACCTGCTCACTGGAATCAAAGTACCACTAATTGCCTTAGGCTTTGGAGGTCTCAGCCAGGCAGCAGTGTGCTCACCCCAGTGACCAATGTGCTGGGCATTGTGTTAGGTCCTGTGGATATCATTGTGACCAGGGTGCTGCCTCGTCCTGCAGAGGGCTTATACTTGTATGGGAAGAGGGGCAGGAAACAGCTAATGACAATGCAGTAGACCTGTAGCATGACAGCAGGTGGTACAGGGTGATACAAGGTGCAGAGAGGGACCATGGGAGGAGGTGGAGCTGGAGCTGAATCTATAAGGATGTACAAGCAGCAGTCAGGAGGAAGGAGAGGAGAGGAGCAGATGGTGCAACAGGGGCAAAAGTATGGGTAATCAGAGAGCTGGCGCCTTTGGGAGGCTTCATCTGATCTTGCAGTTGAAGGCAGGATTACTGCTGATAGATCCTAAGCAGGAAAGTACAGTGTCAGATTTGCTTATAGGAAGGTTGACCTCTTACCTGGACAGGGGTCCTATCCTACCCTTACTCTGGAGCAGAGGCATAATACTCCATTGTATATATGAGCTACATCTTTTATCTATTCATCCATTGAAGGGCATATTGGCTCTTTCCACAGTTTGGTGACTGTGGTCATTGCTGCTAAGAACACTGGGATAAAGAAGATGTGGTATATATATACAATGGAATACTATGCAGCCATCAAAAGAAATGAAATCTTACCATTTGCGACGACATGGATGGAACTAGAGCGTATTATGCTTAGTGAAATAAGTCAACTGGAGAAAGACAACTATCACATGATCTCCCTGATATGAGGAAGTGGAGATGCAACGGGGGTGGGAGTTAAGGTGGTAGGAAAAGTAAAATGAAACAAGATGGGATTGGGAGGGAGACAAACCAAAAGAGACTCTTAATGTCATAAAACAAACTGAGGGGGGTGGGGAGGAGAGGGGTTGGGAGAGGGTGGTGGGGTTACATTATATGTTTAAATAAAGATTAAATAAAAAAAAGAAAAGAAAAAAAGAACACTGGGATACAGATGATCCTCCATTTCACTATGTCTGTATCTTTGGGGTAAATACCCAGTAGTGCAATTGCAGGGTCATCGGGTAGCTCTATTTTTAATTTCTCAAGGAATCTCCACACTGTTTTCCAAAATGGCTGCACCAACTTATATTCCCACCAAAAGTGTAAGAGGGTTCTTGGAGCAAGGAATAAAAATACTTTTAAAATGTTATTTCAATTATTGTAGTTAAGAATCATTTTATTGCAAGAACAGATACACTGCTCAAACTAATACAAATAGAAAAAAAATGGTGCCTGGACAGAATGAGTGAAAAACTTAACTTGGCAACTTCAGATACCCCACAACAGGCTGATAAGTCCATGAAGGCTGAGCAGGACCTCGACTGGGAAACAAGAGGTTGGGTAGCCAGCCTTTATCTCCTGCAGCTTCTTGGAGTACTTCTCTTCTCTCTGCTTCTTGGGTCCCAGATCCTGTTTCCTGTTAGATTAGCACTCTCTGATTTTAATGGCTTCTCAACTCCCCTTAAGCTTCGAGTGATCATTACATGTATGCCACCCCAACTCTTTATGGCCTTTTGTTTCAAGTATTCATCACCAGAGATGCCTGGGCGGCTCAGTCATTTAAGTGTCTGACTCTTGGTTTCAGCTCAGGTCATGATCTCAGTGTTATGAGATCAAGCCCCATGTAGGGTTCCGCACTCAGTGCAGAGTCTGCTTGGGATTTTCTCCCTTTCCTTCTCCTTCCCTCTCTGCTCCTTCCCCTGCTCAGTGCAGAGTCTGCTTGGGATTTTCTCCCTTTCCTTCTCCTTCCCTCTCTGCTCCTTCCCCTGCTCAAGCTTTCTCTCTCTCTCTCTCTCTCTTTCTCTCTCTCTCTCTCTAAAATAAATGAATGGATGAATAAATAAATAAAATCTTTTTTTTAAGATTTTATTTATTTATTTGACAGACAGATCACAAGCAGGCAGAGAGGCAGGCAGAGAGGAGGAAGGGAAGCAGGCTCCCTGCTGATCAGAGAGCCCGACTTGGGGGGCTAAATCCCAGGACCCTGGGATCATGATCTGAGCCAAAGGCAGAGGCTTTAACCCATTGAGCCACCCAGACGCCCCTCTAGAGCATTTTATAATCAGTACAGTATGGGTTTTTGTTTTGTTTTGTATTGTTTGTGGTTTTTGGTTTTGTTTTGTTTTTTACTAATAGTTCACTTTTACCCAGAAGGAAGTATTGGAGTTCTGAGAGTCAACTTTAGGATAAGAGTGGAAAGACTGAATCAGTAAATCATCAGCTGCTTGGATTGAGTGTTAATGCACTTTTTCAGAGGTGGAGGCAAAGAGAGAAGGCCAGGAGTGCTCCTGAGAATGCATCTGCACTCTAGTTAAAGATGCATTGGGTGTTAAGACCTAATTTCTCTGTAAATGGAGCAGAAATATTACACTAGTATTTCCTCTGTATGAGTGCAAAGATACAGGCATTTCTCCAGATGCTGAAACAGCATGGGAAAGACCTAGACAGAGACAAGGAGTAGTTCTAAGGGGGCATGATAAGACAGAGTTCAGCCTCAAGAAGTGTTGTATAACAAAAAGGGAGATTATCTTGTGAAGAACTGATTAAAAGTCAGTTCTTCTGAAGTTACATCCAAATGGAACAAAGAATGAGCTGACTGGCCTCAGTCTATTGGAACAAAAAGGCAGAACAGTTGTCAGGGGAGGGAACAGATTGCTTAACAACAGCCAAGGCACAAGCATCAACCCCTCTTGCTTCTTTCTGGAAAAGAGTTGGTTCTCTGGTGTCCCATAAAGCCAGGGTTTGGAGGTGGCTCTTGGATGAATCTATACATGCCAGTAATCCTTAGTGATATAGAACTATCTATCCATTCAGCCTCTTGGCAGGACGTGCCCCTCGAACTTCATTCTCAGCCAAACCTAACTATTCACATTTCCCCTATGGGTCACCAGGTGCTTTTTTCCATTGGTCTTTCCCCATGCACATTCCTCTGCCTGGGACCCCTGAATCTGTTACACCTGCTTAATTCCTACTACTTATGATTTCAGATCTACCGTCTTCGGGAAGTAATTCTGATTACCATGCTCGGATTAGTGCTTCTCCTTTCTTTTCCCATGCACCCTGCTATTTCTTTGCTTATCTCTCTCTTGCCATACTGGTTATCATGGATCCCTCTCCAGTCTGAGGGTCCCTTGAGGATAAGAACTTTATTCTTACCACACTATAAATTATATGTATAATTTATATATAGTAGAATACAACCTTTTGATATATGCAGATTGCTAAATTTTGCCAAAGGCACACAGAAATGTAACCACCACCATAATCAAGATACAGAACATTTCCATCATCCAAAAGTTCCCTTATGTCCCTTTACAAGTAAACCCTACCCCACCCCTCAGACCCTAGCAAGTACTGATCCATAATCCGTCCTTATACTTTGGCATTTTCTAGAATGTCATATGAATGGCATCCAATAGCCTGTAGTCTTTTGTGTCTGACTTCTTTCACTTCATCTCACCAGAAGAATGTTTTGGATATTCAACCATTTTGTTGTATGGATCAGTAGTTGATTTCTTTTTACTGCTGAGTAGGTGTCCATTATATAGATACACTGCAATTTGTTTATTCGTTCACTAGTTGATGGCCGTTTTATTTTCCAGTTTGGTACTATTTGAATAAAGATTCTATGAACATTTACATACTTTTTGAGTATGTAATTTGTGTCTTTTTGAGTAATTTATGTTTTCATTTGTCTTGGGCAGATCCCAGGAATGGAATTGCTGAGTCATTTTATAAGAAGTTGTTAAACTATTTTCCAAACTGGCTGTATTATTTTACATTCATACCAGTAGTATATGAGTTTCAATTGCTTCACATCTTATTAGAACTTGGTATTGTCAGTCTTATTTTAACCATTCTAGTGATGGTGTAGTGACATCCAATTGTGGCTTTAACTTGCATATCCTTGATAACTACTAATGTTGAGCATCATTTCATTTTCTTATTTCTTCTGGTGACAGGTCTGTTCAAATTTTTGCTGCCCCCCCTTTTTTACAGATTATTTTTCTCATTATTGAGTTGCAGGAGTTCTTTGTATGTTTCTGGATAAGTCCTTTGTGAGAAATGTATCGCAAATATTATCTCCCAGTCTGTGGCTTTAAAAAAAAAAGTTTTCTGAAGACTGTTCTTCAAAGAATAGAAATTTATAATTTTATTAAGTTTGATGTATCACTTTTATCTTTTATTCAGTGTTCTTTTTGTCCCTTCTAATAAACCTTTGCCTAACCCAAGGACACTGAGCTTTTCTTTTGTGCTTTCTTTTAAAGGTTTCACAATTTTTTTTTAAGGTTTCACAATTTTTAAGTCCCACATTTAGGACAGTGATCTATTTAGAGATAATTTTTGTATTTAATGTATTTAATGTAATGTATTTTGTATTTAAAGAATTTAAAAAAATTCTTTTTTTTTAAAAATATGGATATCCAATTTTTCTCAGCATAAATGAAAAACTATCCTTCCCCTCCAATGGATTTTCTTGGAAAGTTTGTCAGAAATTAATTGACCACGTGTATGGGTGTCTTTTTCTACATGCTTTATTTTTCTGTTGATCTGTCAGTCTTATGTTAATACCTTACTACCTGATTAGGGTAGCTTTATAATAAGTTTAAAATCAAGTAGTGTGAAAAAAAAATCAAGTAGTGTGAGTATTCTAACTCCCCCCCCCTTTTTTTTTCAGAATTGTTTTGGCTATATCAGATATTTTTCATTTTCATATAAATTTTAGATTAGCTTATATGCAACTAATGAATGATTGAACACCATAACAAAAACTTATATATGCTGGCTAACTGAACATAAAAATACTGAAAAACAACCTGTTATTTTGATTTGGGTAGTATTGATCAATTAGGGAAAAAATTTACATTTAGCTATCTTGGCTCTACCAAATCATAAACACTGTCTATCTCTCCACTAAGACTGCTTCAGGTCCTCTTTAAATTCTTTCAGCAATATCTTATTAGAGTCTTTGGTGTACAGATACTACATGCATTTTGTGAAAGTTATTCTGAAGTACTTCATGGTTGTTGATATCATCATATTAGTATTTTTAATTTAAATTTCCAATAGTTTACTGCTAGTCCATAAAAATATAATTGATTTTTATATACTGACTTTATGTACTGTGATCTTCCTAAACTCACTTACTAGTTCTAGTAGCATTTATTTTAGCAGATCCCATATAATTTGCTTCACTGAAGATCAGGTTCTCTGCAAATAAAGACAATTTTACTTTTTAATTATAGTCTTATTTTTTTCTTGCCTTATTGAACGGGTTAGAACCTCCAGTACAAAATGAATAGTACAGTACAAGGTAAGAGTGGGCATCTTTGTGTATTCTTCCTGCTCTTAGGGGAGTGTGTGTATTCACTCTTTAACCACTAAGCATGATGTTAGCTATAGGTTTCTAAGAAAGTTGTTCATCAGATAGAGGAAGTTCCTTCTAGTCCTCATTTGTTGATCATTTTAATTATGAATGGATGCTGAATTTTGTTAAATGTTCCCTCTTGGGACCCCACCCCCATTTTACCCTCAGTGGTTAAACTGTTCTTGCATATATTAGGTGCCCCATAAATACTTGTTGAATGAATGCAACTGGGCTAAATACCTCCGAGAGTGCAAGGCCATATCCAGCCACTCGGGAGCATGCGATGGGCTTAGGGGAACTTAAGATATTTGAATGTCTATTCATATCAGGGATACTAGATTTGCTTAAATGATCTCATGCAAATTTTACAGCATTCCCATGAAGTTAAGTATCTCCATTTTACAAATGAAGAATGAGTAATAGATGGAATGATTAAAAAGCTGTAATAAAGCTGTAATATGGTTGGGATGTGGGGAAAACTTTCTTTACATTTCAATAAAAGAAAAAAAGACAATCATGTTCAGAAACAAAGAGTATACAAAGGAGAATGTTTTCAAATATTTCAGTTATTTGATGGTGTGAAAGGATCAAGAGTACAGTTAGTCTGGATATAAAGAATGTCACCTGTGGAATGACACTTCATTAAGAAGCAAAAGCAATCCTTGCATAATACTTGGCTCAGCCACGAACAAACTTCTCATAGTCAAAATAATGTATCTTTAAGTTATTGGTTTGCAACCCTGAGGATTTGATCTATAGGCAAAATAAAGAAGATTTAATTTTGCTTACATATCAAAATGCAAATGTTTAACAACTTTGGCAAAGAAAAAGTCAAGAAAGATATAAAGTAAGTTAGAAGGTAGGAGAAAAATGAGGAAACTCTAGGGTTGTTAACACTGTTATCTTGCAAAAAGGGAACATTTAAACCCCTCTGAGCTTTAGTTCTTCAGCTGCAAAATGAGATACAAAATTTTATCTAATGGGATCGAAGTGAGGGTTAATGAATGTATGTAAAATGCCTAGTATATATGTAAAATGCCTAATGTGTGATAGGTACTCACTAAAAGGAGAAAAGGGTGGCAGGTCTATCAATAGAAGGAAGTAAATCCAGCCCCATTCATGAGGGAGAACCTCAACTCTAAGGTCCTTGTCCCCTCTCCTGCTGATGCTGTCCCTGCCAGAGATCAGGGTAGTGAGTCAGAGTTATGAAAGGTCAAGGACTGTGTGTCCAACCAAGGGCATATGAATGACATGACTACTCTGCAAGTGGTATCATTTTCCCAATGTTACAGTTGAGGGAGATGACACTCTGAGTGGCCCAGTAACTCACATTGAGCCAGCCCTGAAGTGGCCAAGCCGGGCCTGAAACCCAGAAACTGTGACTCTAGATTTGGTTGCCTGCCGTCAGTCGAGCACTGCAGTGAATCTGAAACACTGGATAAGCTTGTAGCATATCCTCTATACACATTTCTAATGAATAGGCCCTTAGGTTTAATTAAAGGGGGAAAAAAGATTAATTGTTTCTCTCAACAGCTGCAAATTATTTACATTGCATTTGTGTTGATGGCTAATAAAAGAGCAAAGGCGTGTGGGGACAGCCCAGGGTGGCTGTAATTCTTCCAGGGTCCATAATGAAGCACCGGTTTAAATGCCAGCATGTGAGCATGGAGGAGCCTGCTGTCCCATTCAGGCTTGCAGTGGGCAGAGCCACTCTCTGCCCTGGGCATGATCCAATCTGCAGAAATGGATCTCAGGAGCCAAGACCTGAGAAGAACAAGGCATATGTCCCTGCTGCAGTAAACTGGCTCTTCATTAGTTCATGATTGCTGTGGAATGGGTGAGAAGAAGCAAAATGGTGGCCAGCTTGAGGCTATCACCAATCCTAGAGCAACTCTTAACTGACCTTTTGAAGCATGATTGTGGAGGAAAGGGACAGGAGCCATGGCAGCAGAGCTGTTCTCAATTTTATAAGCTCTTGTTTTGCAGTAGCTACTGAAAATTATATACTATAATATGCATATGTATCATATAATGTGTGTTATATATTATAATGTACACGGCTAGTATAATATGAATGTGTGTGTGTGCACGCACATGTGTGTGCCTTTTTGGATATTACCCAGTATGAGATAATTTTGGTCTTCCCAATTATTAGTTTTTAACCCTGGGGCCATCTTGGGAAAGTCACGTCTTGTGAAAGTGGTTTCTTCATCATTTTCATAACGATCACACCTACCTCTTAAGTTGCTGTGGGGAGCATTATGTATGTGATAACATCGTTCAAACTGTGAAGCAGGGTGTGAGAATTGGCATCAGGACACCTTTGGTTACTCTAGGACTTCCTCTAACATATCACTTCATTTTTTTTTTAATTTTATTTTTATTTATTTTTTTGGTGTTTTTTTTTTAATTTATTTAAGCTTTATTTAAACATATAATGTAACCCCACCACCCTCTCCCAACCCCTCTTCCCCCCACCCCCCTCAGTTTGTTTTATGACATTAAGAGTCTCTTTTGGTCTTCCATATTACTTCATTTTTAAAGCACCTCCTGTGCACTCAGATTTGTGTGAGTGTATGTGGGGGGAAAAAAGGACAAACCAAAGAGACCACAGTAGAGTAATATTAGGTTATAATATTAACCTAATATATTAACCTTATAATATCAGGTTAATAATTGAGGAGATTATTTTGATGTGTGTGTAGAGGATGAATTGGAGTGGGATAGGACATCTTTTTGTTTTGTTTTGTTTTAGACATTAAGGCTATTTTAATTAAATGTTATTTATTTTAACAACACATTTGTTATTTTAAATAATAAATATTTAACATTTTTTCTCAGTCTTAATTTCTTTTTTTTAATTTTTTTTCTTTAAGCTTTTTTATTTAAACATATAATGTAACCCCACCACCCTCTCCCAACCCCTCTCCCCCCCTACCCCCTTCAGTTTGTTTTATGACATTAAGAGTCTCTTTTGGTTTGTCTCCCTCCCGATCCCATCTTGTTTCATTTTTTCTTTTCCTACCACCTTAACCCCCACCCCCGTTGCATCTCCACTTCCTCATATCAGGGAGATCATGTGATAGTTGTCTTTCTCCAGTTGACTTATTTCACTAAGGAAAATACGCTCTAGTTCCATCCATGTCGTCACAAATGGTAAGATTTCATTTCTTTTGATGGCTGCATAGTATTCCATTGTATATATATACCAGCTCTTCTTTATCCATTCATCTGTTGATGGACATCTAGGTTCTTTCCATAACTTGGCTATTGTGGACATTGCTGCTATAAACATTTGGGTGCATGTGCCCCTTTGGATCACTACGTTTGTATCTTTAGGGTAAATACCCAGTAGTGCAATTGCTGGGTCATAAGGTAGCTCTATTTTCAATTTTTTGAGGAACCTCCATGCTGTTTTCCAGAGTGGTTGCACCAGCTTGCATTCCCACCAACAGTGTAGGAGGGTTCTCCTTTCTCCACATCCTCGCCAGCATCTGTCATTTCCTGACTTGTTCATTTTAGCCATTCTGACTGGTGTGAGGTGGTATCTCATTGTGGTTTTGATTTGTATTTCCCTGATGCCCAGTGATGTGGAGCACTTTTTCATGTGTCTGTTGGCCATCTGGATGTCTTCTTTGCAGAAATGTCTGTTCATGTCCTCTGCCCATTTCTTGATTGGATTATTTGTTCTTTGGGTGTTGAGTTTGCTAAGCTCTTTATAGATTTTGGATACTAGCCCTTTATCTGATATGTCGTTTGCAAATATCTTCTCCCATTCTGTCAGTTGTCTTTTGGTTTTGTTGACTGTTTCCTTTGCTGTGCAAAAGCTTTTGATCTTGATGAAGTCCCAATAGTTCATTTTTTCCCTTGCTTCCTTTGCCTTTGGCGTTGTTCCTAGGAAGAAGTTGCTGCGGCTGAGATCAAAGAGGTTGCTGCCTGTGTTCTCCTCAAGGATTTTGATGGATTCCTTTCTCACATTGAGGTCCTTCATCCATTTTGAGTCTATTTTCGTGTGTGGTGTAAGGAAATGGTCCAATTTCATTTTTCTGCATGCGGCTGTCCAATTTTCCCAACACCATTTGTTGAAGAGGCTGTCTTTTTTCCATTGGATATTCTTTCCTGCTTTGTCAAAGATTAGTTGACCATACAGTTGAGGGTCTAATTCTGGGCTCTCTATTCTGTTCCATTGATCTCTGTTTTTGTGCCAGTACCATACTGTCTTGATGATGACAGCTTTGTAGTAGAGCTTGAAGTCTGGAATTGTGATGCCACCAACTTTGGTTTTCTTTTTCAATATTCCTTTGGCTATTCGAGGTCTTTTCTGGTTCCATATAAATTTTAGGATTATTTGTTCCATTTCTTTGAAAAAATTGGATGGGATTTTGATAGGCATTGCATTAAATGTGTAGATAGCTTTCGGTAGCATAGACATTTTCACAATATTTATTCTTCCAATCCATGAGTATGGAACATTTTTCCATTTCTTTGTGTCTTCCTCAGTTTCTTTCATGAGTACTTTATAGTTCTCTGAGTATAGATTCTTTGCCTCTTTGGTTGGGTTTATTCCTAGGTATCTTATGGTATTGGGTGTAATTGTAAATGGGATTGACTCCTTAATTTCTCTTTCTTCTGTCTTGTTGTTGGTGTAAAGAAATGCAACTGATTTCTGTGCATTGATTTTATATCCTGACACTTTACTGAATTCCTGTACAAGCTCTAGCAGTTTTGGAGTGGAGCCTTTTGGGTTTTCCACATATAGTATCATATCATCTGCAAAGAGCAATAGTTTGACTTCTTCTTTGCCGATTTGGATGCCTTTAATTTCTTTTTGTTGTCTGATTGCTGAGGCTAGGACTTCTAGTACTATGTTGAATAGTAGTGGTGATAACGGACATCCCTGCCGTGTTCCTGACCTTAACAGAAAAGCTCTCAGTTTTTCTCCATTGAGAATGATACTTGCCGTGGGTTTTTCATAGATGGCTTTGATAATATTGAGGTATGTGCCTTCTATCCCCACACTTTGAAGAGTTTTGATTAGGAAGGGATGTTGCACTTTGTCAAATGCTTTTTCAGCATCTATTGAGAGTATGATATGGTTCTTGTTCTTTCTTTTGTTAATGTATTGTATCACATTGATTGATTTGCGGATGTTGAACCAACCCTGCTGCCCTGGAATAAATCCCACTTGGTCGTGGTGAATAATCCTTTTAATGTACTGTTGGATCCTATTAGCTAGTAGTTTGGTGAGAATTTTCGCATCTGTGTTCATCAAGGATATTGGTCTGTAATTCTCTTTTTTGATGGGATCCTTGTCTGGTTTGGGGATCAAGGTGATGCTGGCCTCATAAAATGAGTTTGGAAGTTTTCCTTCCATTTCTATTTTTTGGAACAGTTTCAGGAGAATAGGAATTAATTCTTCTTTAAATGTTTGGTAGAATTCCCCTGGGAAGCCATCTGGCCCTGGGCTTTTGTTTGTTTGGAGATTTTGGATGACTGTTTCAATCTCCTTACTGGTTATGGGCCTATTCAGGTTTTCTATTTCTTCCTGGTTCAGTTTTGGCAGTTTATATGTCTCTAGGAAAGCATCCATTTCTTCCAGATTGTCAAATTTGTTGGCATAGAGTTGCTCATAATATGTTCTTATGATTGTTTGTATTTCTTTGGTGTTGGTTGTGATCTCTCCTCTTTCATTCATAATTTTATTTATTTGGGTCCTTTCTCTTTTCTTGTTGATAAGTCTGGCCAGGGCTTTATCAATCTTATTAATTCTTTCACAGAACCAGCTCCTAGTTTCATTGATTTGTTCTATTGTTTTTTTGGTTTCTATTTCATTGATTTCTGCTTTAATCTTTATTATTTCTCTTCTCCTGCTGGGTTTAGGCTTTCTTTGTTGTTCTTTCTCGAGCTCCTTTAGGTGTAGGGTTAGGTTGTGTATTTGAGACCTTTCCTGTTTCTTGAGATAGGCTTGTATCGCTATATATTTTCCTCTCAGGACTGCCTTTGCTGTGTCCCACAGATTTTGGACCATTGTGTTTTCATTATCATTTGTTTCCATGGTTTTTTTTTTCAATTCTTCTTTAATTTCCTGGTTGACCCATTCATTCTTTAGAAGGATGCTATTGAGTCTCCATGTATTTGTGCTCTTTCCAAATTTCCTCTTGTGATCGAGTTCTAGCTTCAGAGCATTGTGGTCTGAAAATATGCAGGGAATGATCCCAATCTTTTGATTCCTGTTGAGACCTGATTTATGACCCAGGATGTGATCTATTCTGGAGAATGTTCCATGGGCACTAGAGAAGAATGTGTATTCTGTTGCTTTGGGATGGAATGTTCTGAATATATCTGTGATGTCCATCTGGTCCAGTGTGTCATTTAAGGCCTTTATTTCCTTGTTGATCTTTTGCTTGGATGATCTGTCCATTTCAGTGAGGGGTGTGTTAAAGTCTCCTACTATTATTGTATTCTTGTCCATGTGTTTCTTTGATTTTGTTATTAATGGGTTTATATAGTTGCTGCTCCCATGTTAGGGGCATAGATATTGAAAATTGTTAGATTTTCTTGTTGGACAGACCCTTTGAGTATGATATAGTGTTCTTCATCATCTCTTATTATAGTCTTTGGCTTAAAATCTAATTGATCTGATATAAGGATTGCCACCCCAGCTTTCTTCTGATGTCCATTAGCATGGTAAATTGTTTTCCACCTCCTCACTTTCAATCTGGAGGTGTCTTCAGGTCTAAAATGAGTTTCTTATAGGCATCATATGGATGGGTTTTGTTTTTTTATCCTTTCTGAAACCCTGTGTCTTTTGATTGGGGCATTTAGCCCATTTACATTCAGGGTAACTATTGAGAGATATGAATTTAGTGCCATTGTATTGCCCGTAAGGTGATTGTTACTGTATATTGTCTCTGTTCCTTTCTGATAATACTTTTAGGGTCTCGCTTTCCTTAGAGGACCCCTTTCAATATTTCCTGTAGAGCTGGCTTGGTGTTTACAAATTCTTTCAGTTTTTGTTTGTCCTGGAAGCTTTTTTATCTCTCCTTCTATTTTCAATGATAACCTAGCTGGATAAAGTATTCTTGGCTGCATGTTTTTCTCGTTTAGTGCTCTGAATATATCATGCCAGTTCTTTCTGGCCTGCCAGGTCTCTGTGGGTAAGTCTGCTGCCAATCTAATATTTTTACCATTGTCTGTTACAGACTTCTTGTCCCATGCTGCTTTCAGGATTTTCTCTTTGTCACTAAAACTTGTAAATTTTACTGTTAGATGACGGGGTGTGGACCTATTCCTATTGATTTTGAGGGGTGTTCTCTGCACCTCCTGGATTTTGATGCTTGTTCCCTTTGCTATATTAGGGGAATTCTCTACAGTAATTCTCTCCAATATACCTTCTGCTCCTCTTTCTTCTTCTTCTGGAATCCCAATTATTCTAATGTTGTTTCGTCTTATGGTATCACTTATCTCTCGAATTCTCCCCTCGTGATCCAGTAGTTGTTTGTCTCTCTTTTGCTCAGCTTCTTTATTCTCTGTCATTTGGTCTTCTTTATCACTAATAATTTCTTCTGCCTCGTTTATCCTAGCAGGAAGAGCCTCCATTTTTTATTGCACCTCATCAATAGCTTTTTTTATTTCAACTTGATTAGATTTTAGTTCTTTTATTTCTCCAGAAAGGGCTTTTCTTTCTCCTGACAGGGTTTCTCTAGTATCTTCCATGCCTTTTTCGAGCCCGGCTAGAACCTTGAGAATTGTCATCCTGAATTCCAGATCTGACATTTTACCAATGTCTGTATTGATTAGGTCCCTAGCCTTTGGTACTGCCTCCTGTTCTTTTTTTTGTGGTGAGTTTTTCCACCTTGTCATTTTGTCCAGATAAGAATCCGCTATTCTCCTTGTTAAGTGAACTTGGTCTTGGCTGGATTTCTTGTTGATCTTCTGGGGGAGGGGCCTGTTGTAGTGATTCTCAAGTGTCTCTGCCCCAGGTGGAATTGCACTGCCCTTACAGGGGGCTGGGCTAAGTAATCCTCTCAGGTTTGCTTTCGGGAGCTTTTGTTCCCTGAACGCTTTCCGTAGAGTTCTGGAGGACGGGAATGAAAATGGCGGCTTCCCAATCTCCGGTTCGGAGGAGCCGAGAGCTAGGGGCCCCAGTCTTCAGTGCGCCTTCAGAGAAAAGCGCTTAATCACTCCCGTCTCCCCAGCCTCCAGCCGCGCTGGGAGAAAATCATGCGTAATCAGTCCTGTCTCACTGGCTTCTGGCTGTGCTCTGAGGTCACCCAGCCTGTGACCAAGAGTCTCTGTCTCTGGCAGAGTCCCACCTGGAGTCTCTGAACCCTGTAGATCCCTGAGCTCTCCCAGGTCCGAGTCTCCCCAGATCTTGTGGGGACCCCTCGCACAGAGCACCGGCCCGTGTCACAGACCACGGCTCTAGGAAACCTCGAGTTGAGAGCTCACTCTTCGGCTCTCTCTCCGCAGCTGGCTTCCCCGGCTCACAGGCTTACCTGTGAGCTCTGTGACAAACAGACACCCGCGATCCTTCTGTGACCTCGTGGGACCTGAGTCCACGCTGTCCCCATGAGGTCTTCACCCCAGTTTAGCCTCTGGAGTGATGTCCTTCCATGGAGCAGACTTTTAAAAGTCCTGATTTTGTGCTCCGTTGTTCCGCCGCTTGCCGGGAGCTGGCCCCTCCTCCCGGGGTCTATCTTCCCATCATGTTGGATTCACTTCTCCACTGGTTCTACCTTTTAGAAAGTGGTTGATTTTCTGTTTCTAGAATTGTTGTTCTTCTTCTCTTCAATTTCCTGTTGGATTCGTAGGTGTCCGGAATGGTTTGATAGGCTATCTAGCTGATCTCCTGCTGCCTGATGTCATCTCAGCCTGCTACTTCTCCGCCATCTTGACTCCTCAGGATAGGACTTCTTACTGGAAAACCAGTCAGGAGGCCACTGAAGTCTTCCAGAGAGAGGACACCTTGGCCTGAACAAATTTGGACTTGGCAGACATGGGATATTCACATAGGAATATTACACCAGCTCTATCATAAGTTTTATTTAAATTCTCTACCCCTTAGGAGTGCCTGTTGACCATACATATCCTGTGTTTGTTTGCTAGGACTGCCTTAACAGATTACTACTAACTGTGTGGCTTAGAACAACAAAAATTTATTGCCTCACAGTTCTAGAGGCCAGAAGTCTGAAATCCAAGTGGTTGACAGGATCATGCTTGAAGGTAGAGGGGAAAGATCTGTTCCAGGTATCTCTCCTGGCTTTTGGTAGTTCCTTGGCTGGTAGCAACACATGGCATGTGTGCATGTGTGTCTCTGTGTCCAAATTTCCCTTTATTATAAGGACACCAGTCATTTTGTATTAAGGCCTGCCCAAATGACCTCATTTTTACTTTACTACCCCTATAAAGATCCTCTCTCCAAATAGGATCATATTCCAAGGTACTGGAGGTTAGGAATCCAACCTGTCTTTTTTTCAGGGTCACAGTTCAACCAGTAACATTTATCTGATATGCATCTTAAGTGTGTTAATTTTCCATTAGACAGTATGTCATTTACCTGGTCAAATTACTGAAAAACAACTTAAATTGCTAGGTAATTTAGACTGTTAGGGTAGATACAGTGTTTATGTGGTCAGAAAATATTCAAATGCCTGCTGTATCTTTACACATATGTTGGTACTTATACAGATAGGTGTGTATATAAAATACAGTAACAATTTTTGATGATAGGTCTGATTAGGTTGAGGTCAGAAATTCAAGCACACATCCATGATCTGCTAGTTTGTTGATTGATAATTGACTTTAACCCTGAAATATCTATTAATAGACAGTAGCATTGAAAAATAAAAGCCTTTAGTCAGTTTTTAACAGTGGCTATATATACTGGGCATCCAGAAATAGAAATAATGGGATTTTGGTAAGGTGAAAGATCCATGGTCTAGAGCCCAAAAATGTGTTTGAGTCTCGGTGCTGCCTTGAGTTTCTTTGTGTTCACATGAACTATTGAGCTTCTCTCTGAATTTCACTTTGTAAAGGTTACTGAGGTATAAAATGGAACTAACTAATGCTCTATGTCTCTCATGTGGTTGTTGGATGAAAGCCTATGACTGAACAAATGTGCAATATTAATATTATTATGGATTGGCTATTCAAGTGATGATCTTGAAAGTCAATCTTTGTTTTGTTTTTCCATTGTGTTCTAGTCAACAAACACAAACCATGGATCGAGACTTCATATCACGGAGTCATAACTGAGAACAATGACACAGTCATTTTGGACCCACCACTTGTCGCCCTGGATAAAGATGCACCAGTTCCTTTTGCAGGTGAGATGGTGACTTACTGTGGTTGGGCTTGGCTCACTTGGGAGGCATGCTGGGAAGCCTCCACAGAGTGCAGGCTTGGGCTGTATCACTGTTGTCTTCCCCTCCATGTCTCATAGATCAACCTGTGATTTCAAAGCTGTATGTCTCTTCTGACTGCTGGTGTGGTTCTGATATCTGGTATGGTTCTGATTTCTGATTTATGGTTTTTTTTTTTTCTGGGGTATTGCCTCCAGGGAAAGACCTTTATTTCTTCTGAGAGATGGCATATTGCCGAAGCAAGCAGCCTCTGGAGTTGGAAAAGCTGGGCTAGTAAGGTCCATAGGGGAATAATTTTCCCTCTAGAAAGATAACCTATAGACAGATTAAGTAGGTGACCTACTGTCCTCACTACACATATATCAAGGACAGGTGAAGACTTACAGCTTGGTAGACTGGCAAAAGAAAAGGAAAAAAAAAAAAAGAAAAAAATACCAGGAAATATTTGCTAAGAGTAGGGACAAGGCTGTACCCTCAAGCTTCACAGTGGGTGTGGCTTTGGTGGAAGAATCAGAACACAGTGCCATTTTGCCCTCTGTGGCTTGTGGCTATCATCAAAATTATGACTACTTCCTTCTCTAACTTCCTGCATGGGCCAGGTCTCAGGAAGAATGTGTGGAGAATATGGCTGTCTCATGTTTCCACAGATTTTGGCAAAGAGAAGGGGATCGCTGATGGTAGGGGGAGGAGGGAATGGACAAAGAATTTCTGAAGATGCCTGCATCATGAGTAATATTGTTAACACTTTATAACTGTCAGGAGAAAGACAGGAAATTTAACGAAAATTTTTAAGATTTCTAGAAGATTGCTTTATGATATATGGATGCCAGGCTGAGGTTTTCACCATGATGAAGTCTGTTTTTTCTGACAGTTTGTCTGCTACATTATGAGCTACTTGGGCAGAAAAAAATTGGCTCTTTCACACTTTTAAGAGATAAGCTCTATGAAGGCCCTTTTTTTCATTACAGAACATTGTAAAGTAAGGAATGAGGGGGTGGGTTAAATGGGGGAAATTCAGCGTTATGTGAAGATAAACTCATAAGCATTCTTGCAGAGCATGGGGAAGATATCTTGACTCTCAGAAGAAGGCTTTATCTTTATTTTATGTAGAATGATAACCACCAAGGGCACCTAACTGTGACTTCCTTGATGTTTAGAATTAGGATATTTCCATACATCTTCCAGCCATCCTCAGAGGTCCCAGCTCAATAAAATTCCACTTGGAAGTGTGAATTCTATGCTGTCTTTTCCACAAAAGATGAACTGTCTTCCCTAGACCTTCTTTGCCAGCCTGGGAATATTCCAATTCATTCCTGTCTTGGACATAACTAGATGACACTAGGGTTAATCACCCCCTAGAAATGAGGTTTTAAAACAAACACTGGCATAACTCTTTGGATCTTGGAAATGTTTGGTTTGGCATGCACAATATGCTTAACAAAATAAGAGACAGTATTTAAAAAGTGGGAGATTTAGGATAAAAAGACAGGATTCTGGATTATCTTGATGAACCAGATTGGAAGTACAGGGCTGAGTCATGGTTTCCCTCTTTAGACCGAATATGTGGTCCTGGCTTCCCTCAGCCCTTCTCTACAGCCTGTGTGCAGAGGTCCTCCACCAAGTGGGTCCTCTTGTTCACCTTTATTTTCAAGTGTGTGACTCCTCTTTAAAACATAACAGAAAAAAAAAATGACACATTAAACAGGAAGCAAATGTATGCCATTAATTCACTTTAGTGAACCTAAGACTTTAAAGATGAAGGATATGTCTGATTCTATATTATGTCTACCCTCAGCATAGCCCTGTTCTTCTCCAATAGTAAACTAAGAGACTGAAGCTGTTGAATAAGTTGTTCCACAGTAAATTGATAAGCTCCTAATGTACAGACCCAAATTGGGTGGGGGCAGTTTGAGCAAATCTGATATTTGTAAGTTTGGACTTACAGAAGCTGCTTATTTTTCTTGGTTATTGGGCAGCAGAACAATTAATTATTTCACCTGAAGATTCAACAGAGGGTCTCATAAATCATAAATCCATCAAATTCCTTTAAACTTGAATTTGTATTCTGACCATTAGATGTGCGCACTGGTTTTCAGACACATCTGGAAATTAAGATTTGCTTCTAAGCCAAGCCCTGAGTAGTTATTCCCATCTGAAGAAAAATTTTATGCTCCTCTTGATATTTGCAGCTGCATAAAATGAAATCTAGCTTAATGCATCAAAATATAATCTTCCAGGCTCTTAAGAGTAAAACATAAAGGTGCTTTTTGGGATGGTCAAAGCTATTTTTCTCAGTGTTATTTATGATCAGCTCTAAGACAGGACACAGGCACTAGCCATCCATCCATGCTGCAGACGTTTATTTTAAAACATTTATCTTAAAAAGAAAATACTGAAGATTTATTTCAGATCCCTATCATTCTCATAAAATTGAAAAATTCATATCTGCCAGCTCCATCAGTTCTGGAAGTCAACTGCAGCTTTTAGCCCCCCCACCCCGCCACAGTGTTCTTGTATTGTGTGTCAGTTTTTCCACCCCTTTCCCACTGGTCTTTATTTCCAATTTGGTCTGTGAGGCGAGCTGTAAGCTTTCTGAGATCGTCTCATCCAAGTCACTTTCTCTCTCTCATTTCTTTTGTGATTTCCCTCCCTTTAAAAAAATTTTTTTAAGAAAAATTTCCTATGTAAAATAGCACTTAGTTAAATAAAAGTCATGATCACATTTTGCCTATAAATGTAAAATCCAGGGATATAGAATCGCTTTTACTGTGTTTTTTCCTGATTATGACAATAAGTGTTTTATTTTAGAAAACGTGAAAAATATATTGAAACAAGAAAGTATGAAAAATATATTTTCTTACTCCCAGAGAGAGCCTCCATTAACATTTTAGTGTATTTCCATCCAGTCATTTCTCTACTTTTTTTTCTAAAATTGTGATGACACCTCATATTCAATTCTAATAATTTATTTTCCCCACTAATGAAAATATACCATTTTTTGAAAATATATCATTTTATTAAATATTAATCTGCAACTGATTAAATGGATACATGATGTCTTTCTCAGTGAATATTCTGTAGTTTACCATTCTCTTTTTCTAGCTTTATTAAGATACAATTGACATATAACATTGTATAAGTTTAAGATGTACAATGTACTGATTTGATAAACTTCTATATTGTAAAGTGATTACCACTGTAGTGTTAGCTAAACCTCCATTATCTCAAATAATCACTATTTCTTTTTTTCCCACATATTAATAATATAATCTTTAATTCTCAGGATTTAATATAATGGCAAATTCATGCAATAAAGATGGACGGTTCTGAATACTACAACTTTGATTCATGGATCTAAAAAATAGAACATGAATTGTATGCATGAATTAACTCCAAAATTGTGCAGTTCTGGTATTACCATTTCCTTTCCTCCATTACTAGCTCTCCAGTTATGAAATAATAATACAGTTTTATTTTTTTCTTTTTTTGTGGTGAGAACATTTGAGATCTACTCTCTTAGCAATTTTCAAGTATATAATACAATGTTGTTAAGTATAATCACTATGCCATACATTAGGTCCCCAAAACTTATTCATATTATTACTGAAAATTTCTACCCTTTGACAACAACTCCCAATTTCCCTCACCTCCAGTCCCTGGTAACAACCATTCTACTCCCTGTTTCTGTGAGTTGGCTTTTTAAAGCCAATTTCATGTGTAAGTGAATCCACATATAAGTGGTATTATATATGTGATATAAGTGATTTCACATATAGATTCCATATATAAGTGAGATCATGCAGTATTTGTTTTCCTATGTCTGGTTAATTTCACAGACCATAATGCCCTCAAGGCCCATCCATGTTGTCAGCATCAAACAGCAAGATTTTCTTCTCATGGCTATATCACATTCCATTGTATATATATACCACATCTTCTTTATCCATTTTTCCATTGACAGAACTTAGGTTGTTTCCACATCTTGGCAATTGTGAATTATGCTGCAAGTGAACATAGGCATGCAGCTATCTCTTCAAAATCCTGAATTTACTTCCTTTGGATATATATCCAGAAGTAGGATTGCTGGATCATGTGGTATTTCTAGTTGTAATTTTTTTGAGGAACCTCTATACTGTTTTCCATAGTGGCTCTACCAGTTTGCAATCCCACCATCAGTACACCAAGGGTTCCCTTTCTCTATGTCTTTGCCAACACTTACTTCATGTCTTTTTGATGATAGCCATTCTGACAGGTATGAGGTGATAGGCAATTTGTCTGTTACAATTCTTTTTTACTATCATGTGTCTACATTTATGATTCTATCATTTGGATGGATTTCCAGAATTGAAATTAATTGGTCAAACATTTTAAGGTTCCAGAAAGAGGGCACGTGAGTGGCTTGGTTGGTTAAATGTCTGACACTTCATCTCATTTCAGGTCTTAATCCCAGGGTCGAGAGTTCAAGTCCTGAGTTTGGCTCCACAAAAAATAAATACATATATACATACATACATACATACATACATACGGAAGTTCCAGAAATGTGTTAAATTGCTTTCCAGAATAGTTGTGTGAGTTTGTAGTCCCTTTCTCACCACACTAGTCTCATTCCCTAGCCCCCGTATGGCTTATTCTAATGGTGTAGTTTAGTGACCATGTGGTGTAGTCACCAATAATAGTAGCCTTAAAATCTGCATCTGTAAAATAATGCAAGGTTTCAAGTATTGTTGTTTTGATTAAATTTAAAGAATTTCTATGATGCATGTTATAATGATTCAAGACATAATAGAAGCTTAATAAATTCATGGGCTTTTTTTTTCCATATTCTTTTCTCTGCCCATCTCCTCTACATTTTGCCCATTTTGTAGAGGAGATAACCAACTCAGAGAGAGGCCAAGCAGATTGCTCAGTATCCCAGACAGTCCAGCCATGGGCTTGGACTGCAGACCAGGGATTTTCACCACTTGCTTTGAGTTCTTTTTCCCAGTGATGTTGCCTTTTGATCCCTGCCTCACCTGATTACTAGAGGTGTCAACTCTTAGTCAGTGAATACTCCCTCCGACTTCAGTCAAGTCCATTAGACCTAACTGAGTTCTCAACCTAGTGTCTGTGCCCCATGGACATGACCTTCTTAGAGAATCAGATCCAGGAAAATCCTTAAGTGATAATGAAAATCCTGTCCATTGCATGGCAAAAAATGATAATGAAAGCAAGCTGAGCACACTGTGAACTTATTAATTCCTACATGAGCCCCACTGAGGCCTGTTAGGAAACTGTGGAGACTTTTAAA
This sequence comes from Taxidea taxus jeffersonii, assembly GCA_003697995.1. NCBI lineage: Eukaryota > Metazoa > Chordata > Mammalia > Carnivora > Mustelidae > Taxidea > Taxidea taxus. The sequence continues at coordinate 142,810 of ML110003.1, read as the reverse complement.
TTTGAAGGGAATTAGATTGCCTTTCAGAGATAATAGAATGGTTCATTTGTCTACATTGGGCCAGTCTGGACTTGTCTTTTGTGAGGACAGGGCAGCAGAGAATGATCAGGCTTAATTGGCTGGCTTCTCAGGCTGGGTGACTCTCTGAAGGCTGCCTGGAAAACTGCCTGCCACGTGATTTGGCCTAGTTTGATTAGCTGGTTGCAGCAGAAGCTTCTCCCCTCCCTGTGCTTGACTCCGCTCACCCTCCTGGTTCCGTTCAGTGTTTGCCAACCTTATCTGTGAACCTGCCCAGGGTCCTTGTTTGTGTTTCAGGTCCCCTAAGTCCCTGATGGCAGGGATCCTCCCCAAGGGCTTGTGCAGCCCCCGTGTCTTCTGGTGGGAAGGGAATGGAGGGTGTGGACAGCCACACACCCTGCTTGACCAGGCACACAATGCTTTATATTCAGGCTCTGTCATTTGCTAGCTGTATGGCCTCAGATAAGTTACTGAACTCCTCTGAGGGATGGTTTGCTAATATTTGAAATGGGGGTAAACATCGTACATCTGGGTTAGTGTGTGGATTACATAAGATACTAATGCTGAGTGCCTAGAGCACTCCTGGCCACCAGTAGATGTCTAGCATATCACAGTGCTGATAATCCTAGCAATGGTAAAAATGAGAGTAATTACAGTAAATATAATTCTTGGTATCATCAATAAGCCACGGTGTTTTATTCATTTTAGGCTGATTACAGTTCTGTGATTATAATCTGCGATAATGATGTTAAAGAAATGAGAAAAGTGAGTTTGGAGTTTGTTCTAAAGGCTTCATGCCATCAGCCATCAAGCTATGTTGCCCAGACTGGTCACATGGCAGTGCGGAGGCAGTAAGTTAAATAATGTAGACAAGTAGTTTGAGAATTGTGCCGAACTCTATAACTATTAGCTAGCAATACATTTCCTTAAATTGCCCCTATAACCTGTCCCTGTAGAGTAATTTGTTGCAAGATACACATTTAGATTACTGCACATCATATATGCCCTTTTATTCTTTTTTTTTTAAAGATTTTATTTATTTATTTGACAGAGAGAGGTCACAAGTAGGCAGAGAGGCAGGCAGAGAAAGAGGAGGAAGCAGGCTCCCCGCCGAGCAGAGAGCCCGATGCAGGGCTCTATCCCAGGACCCTGGGATCACGACCTGAGCCTAAGGCAGAGGCTTTAAACCACGGAGCCACCCAGGTGCCCCCATATATGCCCTTTTATTATAAACACACATATGTACGCATACACACACACACATATGTGCCAGCCATAGCAAACACAGCATTGTATCCAAGCCTCACACCAACTCTGTGGGACAAGAAGGTCAGCTATCATGATTCTGTTTTGCAAATGAGGACACTGAGACTTAAAAAATTAAGTAACTATTCAAGGTTACCTAGCTGAGGATGGCTCAGCCCTGTCCCTCAATTCCAGAAGCTCAGACTCCAAGTCCAGCCTTCTTTCCCCTGCGAGTTGTCCAGTGTGGGATACATATCTCCTTGGCAGTGGAGGATTTACATGGTACCTGGACATAACATTAAAGAGTGCTGAATCCCATGCTAGGTCATTCCATTTTAAGTTCTCCAGTCTCTGTATCAAGAAGAAAGGCAGTTTGGGAGGCTCAACGCTTCTCAAACATTTGCTAATGTCTCCTTTTGACAAAGAAGGAACAAGCACTCTCTCAAAGCATTCCACAGGCTACACTAATGAAGTAGAATTTAGTACCATTCTGTGTTATATTTTATTTATATTTCTTTTTCTTTTTTTTTGGAGACAACTACTGTTGGCTTTTCAGGTTTTTTTTTTTTTAATAAATTCATTTGGGTTTTTTAAAACCCCCATTTTTTGTGGGGAGCAGGGGATTTTATTTCTTTATTTACTTGACAGAGTGAGAGCACATGTGCCTGTGCGTGAAGGGGGCGGGTCATGGGCAGAGAGGGAGGAAGGGGGACAAGCAGTTTCTATGCCTAGCATGGAACCTCACATGGGGTTCCATCTCTTGACCCTAAGCCCAAACCAAGAGTCAATGCTGAACCCCTCGAGCCATTCAGGCACTCTTAAATCCCCAATTTAAAGAAAAATGTAAATAAAGAAGCAGGTAGTTCATGGCAGGGGCAAAAACCATGAAAGAGGCCTATGATTGAGTACCAAGTAGAACACCATGGAATAATCCCTTCTTGGCCTCGTTTCTGCCCCCCCACCCCACCCCAGCTACCTCAGGACTATCCACCATCTTCAGTCTGTCCTGCCCTATGGCTCTCTGAGCTCTGACCCTGGTAACAGAGGAGGCATCTGTGTCAGCCTCACGGTAGATGGGACTAGTTTGGGAGCTGGTTTGTGTGGGGGTCATTCTTGTGGGCCTGAGGAAGGGTGTCCGCTGGTGTCTACCCTGGTCTCTGAGCATTCTGGGCTTCAGCTAGAAGTCAATCTGTGGAAGTCCTTGCAGAGAACTGTGGATTCTCTGGAATCCACAATCTGAGTTACAGCCTTGGACATCACAGAAAGAGAATCAAGAGTAAATAGGACTGGAAAGACATGGACCAGTGTCTATTCATCAGAGTACCTGTGAAAATTATGAAAAGGAATAAGGAATAAAACAAAACTAAGCCACATTCCTAAGATCCTGCTAGACCTTTTTCTATTCATATATAGATATGCAGTTCTTATTAATTTGGATCATCATATGCATGGTTCAGTTTTTGTGTTTTCATTTTTCATAGACTTTTCCAAGCTGACCAAAATATATTTTAAAATATTACTTAAGAGTTGAAGACATAATTTTATGTCATGTAGCCCTATCATAGTTTATTTAACCATTCCATCATTTTTGTATATTTAGGTCATTTACAGTATTTTTCTACTTAAAAATATAATATCGCCATGGGCAACTTTGTTTGAAATACCTTTCTTAAACAGGAGTCAGGATGTCATGTTTATGGTTTAGTTCATAGACAGTGAAAAAAAAAACAGATGTGTTCTATTTTCAGTGACAGATTGAGATTGTGTTGTCAGATGTATTTGCTGATATGAACTGTGATTGCCCAATTTTCAAGCAGATGGTGGGGTTCAGAATAGATGGAAAGTAAGAGCTGGACTGACTCCCACACCCGTCCACAGCCCATGACAGAGCCCTCAGTGCCCATCCCATGGGCTTCAGGCCTCCATCCCTATGATGAATTCTCTCCTTCACTATAGTGACTGTCATCTAAGGCTTCCCAATTGTAGGCAAGGTGTGATTTGAGAACTCAGCAAGGAAATACAGAAGTTGCTTTAAAGCTGGGAAAAAATGCAAGGTGAGGGCATAGCAACCAGTAAATAAACCAGAAGACCTGGTCAAGTTGATATTTATGCCCTCTGGAGAGGGTGGCCACGACAGCATTCATTTGTAGTCCCCAGGAGCAGCAAGGCCTATTGGGCCACACCTGTGGTCCTGGTCCCAGTGGTGGTGGAAGGGTCTGCCAGGCAAACTGGGAGAAAGAAAGACCTGGTGTATCCATCACTCTGAAATTGAAATATTGCTCTTCCTTCCACCAGTTTGGCAGCTGCCAGCCTTGACAGTGATTGGGGCATATATGGGTCCCTTTCTTGGTTATCCCTCCATGAGCACTGCATTCACTACAGTATTTCCCTTTCACACTTTTTACTCCTTCCTCCTATCCGCTGATGGCCAAGAAGCTCAGGAGGCAGATCTTAGCACTGGACAGGGCCTTCCATATAATCCTTGGGCCCATGGAGCCAGGAACACAAAGCATTAGCCTTTCTGAGAAAAGAGGTGAACATCTGTCCTGACGCAGAGGTAGTCAGTGGCCTCTTTCTATGGTGGAGCTGCTCTGCTGGAGGGAGAATGAGGACCTTCCCAGCTTTTCTGCTGTCCATGAGTTTGGTGTCTTTGCTCTGAATTTTCTTTCTTCTTGTTAATTATCCTCTTTCTTTTCCCACCCGAGACTTTCTCTCAGTGTCCCTAAAGCTGTCTGCGTATTGCCGGCCACCAGGTCTTTTGTTGTTATGGTTTTCATCTCTTTCATTTTGAAGGCCATGTGTAGTTTTGCTGCATGGCAACTCAGTTTAGGTAAGTTTAGGATGGCCATTCTCATCTGAAAAATTCTAATGTCCCCCTCTTCTCCATTTTGTTCCATGTTTAATCCTGATGACCCAGGCCCTTCTGTGGAAGCCTACCTGCACAGTGTTCTTTGGCAGCAGCTGGGTCCCCTATGAGTGTGGTCACATGGGCTCCTCTTGTGCTTCATGGTCAGAGGCAGGCACTGAGGGGGACACCCCCTCAGGATGGCTGGAGGGGGGACTAGGAGCCAGGATACAGAGGAAGGAGGGCAGGAACAAGAACTGGCCATTTGAGAAGGAATAAGAGAGTCCCAGATAAATGTTCACATAAGGGGCTGGGCTCTATTCTCTAACTAGAAGTAGGAGGCTATTCACCTGTACCTCTGACCTTCTCATTGAGAGGACTCTAACAAAGTTCTACTCTTGTTCAAACTAATATTTAAGGGAGACCCAGTGTTTATTTGTGGGTCATTTTCTGTCAGGCTGAAAATTGAGGGATGTTCAGGGAGTCAAACCATGCTGGTTTTCCCAGGACTGAGGGTTTCCTGGGACATAGGACTTTCAGTACTATAGCCAAGAAGATCTTGGCAAACTAGAGTGAGTTGATCAGCCCAATAGGAAAGATGTGGAGTCCTAGAATAGAAAGCTTAAGTACTGGCACTAGATTGCTTGAGAAAAGCAATCTTGAAGAAAATCTTGAAGGTAGGAATTTCAGGTCTTCTGGATTCTGAGTTAATAGCAGTATTGTAGGGACGCCTGGGTGGCTCAGTTGGTTAAGCGGCTGCCTTCGGCTCAGGTCATGATCCCAGCGTCCTGGGATCGAGTCCCGCATCAGGCTCCTTGCTTGGCAGGGAGCCTGCTTCTCTCCCTCTGCCTCTGCCTGCCTCTCTGTCTGCCTGTGCTCACGCTCTCTCTCTCTCTAACAAATAAATAAATAAACTCTTTAAAAAAATAGCAGTATTGTATTGAAACAAGATGAAAAGTGAACAATGAAGTCAATAGTAATAGCAGGTCTGGTGCCAACCCATATGATAATTGCGAAAATTAGAAACAGGTGTGCTTTCTTACATATGGACACTCTCCCACACTAGAACACACAACTTGGCAAGTGGAGAAAGAGGTGGATTTCAGCACTTGCTTGTCCCCTTGGTCTTATATCTCTGTACAAAAAAACAACTTGTACACAACACTGAAAATTAACTAACATTTATCAAGCACTTACTACATACCAGGCACTGTACTAGGTATTTTGCGACCACTATATCATTTAATTTTTACAACAATCTTCTGAAATAAGCATTATCATCATTCCTATTTTACAGAAGGAGAGACTGAGGGTAAACCAGGTTATGTAAATTTCTCAGAACACAGTAGTAATGGTGAAACTGTAATTCTAACTGATATCTCAGTTAGGTATTGTTGTGCAACCATCTTCCCAAAACTTTGGAGCATCAAAAAGCAGACATTAATTCTTTCTTAGGAGTCTACCTGTTGATTAGACAGCTTTACTAATGTGAGCAGGCTCAGCCGCCCCCAGCTGGGCTTGTTCATGTATCTGTGGGCAGTTGGTGAGTAGGCTATAGGTTGGCTGGTCTAGAGTGGCCTTGGCTAGGATGATATTGTTCTTTCCCATGTGTGATGATCCAAGCCTGTTGGCAGGCGAGGCTGAGTATCTCCCTGTGGTGATCACAGCAAAGCATGAAGAGTGCAGATACGTGCAAGCACTTTGGCAAGCTCCTTGGGACAAATTTGTCTCACTGGCCAAACAAATCATATGATCAAGCCCAGAGTCAGTATAGGAGTAGACTACCAAGGGCAAAGAGGGGTGAAAAGTTACTGTCATTTGTGTGGTCATTCTGTCACAGCCTGCCCTTAGGCTACAATTATCCATACCTCTTCCTCATGTAAAATATGCTTACTTTATTTTAGTATCCTCCAAAGTTGTATCTAATCATGGCATCTGGCTTGCAACCCAATACAGGTCTGGATGCAGGTCTCTTCATCCAGAGCCCTGTGAGCTAGAAGGGTAAGTTATCTTCTGCCACATCCCTCCAGGGGAGGGGAAACCTCAACAAGCTTATTTTCAAAGAGGAGAAGAATGGGAGGCACACAGCAGTGACTCACCTGGCCTGCAGCAATCCTGATATCCTGCTGGAGAAATGGTGCCATGTCCCTCCATTTTTACGGTGATTCTTAGGAGTGGCTCCCAGGCCACTATTCTCTACTACTCCCTGTTAAGCACTGTTCTCTTTCACCATCATTTAGTTTTGTTCCATTCCAAGCTAGTGCCCTCAGCAGGAGTGGGTACAAGGTCCGGCCTTAGTCCTTGGGAACGCTGCTACTTTCATTAGTGTCTCTGACTCTGTCCAGCCTTAGTGTAACACAGTGGGTCAAACGTAACCTCAAAGCCACGATTCCTTATACAATAAACTAGGAAATACAGAAGAGTGAAACAAAACACACCTTTATTTCTACTGGAGAAACAATTCAGAGGATATAGACATCAAAACTCCAGGCCTGAACACATCCTGAGGTATCAGGAACTCCAAATCGATGGCCTTATTTACAAATGTGATGCAAACATGTTTATGGTCTTTCCTGCTCCCTGCCCCTGGTGGCCAAATTCTAGGCCATGTGACCCAGACCCCTCCTAACTGTGACTGGACCTGAAGTGGGCCCCTGGCTCAAGGAGGTCAGTGAATAACCTACTTAAAGCCTGTGACTTGCTACCTGGGTAGGAAAGGCCACACAGGCCAATGGCCTTCCCGATTGAGTGCTAAGGACCCTGAGGGAGTGTGGAAGTTCTGAATGAAGTTTCTGTAACACATGCAAATCATAGTTAGGAGCCCTTTGTCAGCAGACTGAGGTGATGCATCTGGTCCCAGGGAGAAGTAGATGTGCCTGGAGGGAAAGGTCTAAGTGGTTCCTCTTGCTCCATTCCCAAGTGGTCCTGGTTTCCAGGTGATCTGGGATTTCCATGAAATTATCCTCATTGTTGCACTTTATTTTCACTCTCTGCTGAGGTGACTATGTCTGTATCCTTGGAAATCAAAGAGGTCAAATGAGAACCACCTGTTGATACGGCTTTCCATATTGAGGGCAGGGACATTGTTTGAGCTACAAGAGGAAAAAGACCACAAGAATGTTCAGATAAGGGGGAAGCATAGTTAAGAATGAGCAGGGGATTTGAAAGCCTTGAAGAAATCCTCTTAAAAAGCCATAACCTGTGATCATCACAGTGAAATCAGTGAAGATTGAAAACCAGCCCCAACTGTCAGTAATTGGACCATTTAATAGCCAAGCCTAGACAAGTTAATACCTATTCAAATCCCTTGTCCAGAAGCCATTTCCACAGCTTACAACAGTGACCATATTGAATAGGCCTGGAATCGGAGCCCATCACAAATATTAATTATGGACATGAATTTGTAAGGTCAGTGGTTTTACTTTAATAGGAATTTGGGGCCTATGAATGTAAGTCCTAACTGTCTTAGACTTGTTTGAGATTCCAAAGCAAAGAAGAGGGGTACAGCATGCATTTATAGTTCATTCTGCTTGGCATTGTGTCTAGCGTGAGATCACTGAATACCTTGGCATGATTTCAGAGCTCAATTTTATTATCTTGTAGCTGCCTGTAATCACAGATGAGGCATCAAAGGCCAGCTGTCCCCCATGAACCTTGACAGTCTGTATAAACTAATTACTTTTTTATGAGCCATCCTTTCAGAGGTTTGGAAAGAGGGCCTATTAAGCCAAGTTCAATATGATCTACAAACTTTAAATATTATTATTATTTATCTAAGTTCCAGCTAAGTGCATGGTAAATGACATCCTCTGTAATGACTGGCTTGGATGACCATGGACTTCATTAAAATACAATACTTTGTGGGGTTGTTGTTTTTTTGGGGGGGTTCCTTTTTTAGTGGAAAGATGAATCCCAGTGGGGCAGGAGTCCTCTCTATACATTAATGATACTAGTATCAAGATCTGAAGGGCAAGGAAGAAAAAACACAAGTTTGGAAAGTGAGGGTACATTAGCAAAAGCCCCTCTCCTGGCTGTGCAAGGCTGTGGATGGCAAGAGTAAAGGCTATGCTCTTTGTCCCTGAGTCCACTGGACAAAGATCAACCCTTTGCCCTTTCCCTTTTGGTGTGCCTCTCTCTTGGAGTCCCTAAGGAGATGGGATAACAGAAATAACACTCACTGCCACCTGCCCTTAGACTGCCCCACTTGGTGCTCTTCCCAGTTGTCTGTGGGCTGGCTGGACCATTTGGGAAGTAATCTATCCCAGCCTCTGCCACTGGGCACTCCATCATTGCTCGCCGCCTGATGCTCATTGCTGTGATGTTCTTCTCTTTTGTGTCCACTATGAGGATGATGGGCTCCAGATCAGGCCACATGGTACTCCCCTTCCTCCCTTCCCACTAGGAAATGGCCTTTTTCCTCTTCTGGCCAACTCTTGTTCAGGGGTTCCCACAGAAACATTGCTTGGACTCCCAGTGCTACAGTTCCTTGTTTTACCATAAACTCCTCCCTTTCCAGAGAGAGATGGGGACTCCCAGGCTGTAGATATAAGGGATGGGTTCACATACCAGCCGGAGCTATGTTGTGATAAGTAATATTCCACTCAAGTGCTCGCTGCTGACTGCCCTGGACTGTCTGAGTTCCTTCTTTTGTAGTTTTGTAGTTCTACTTTCCTCTGACCAGCAGACATTCCTGTCAGCTATATGACTTCCACAGACACTCTCCACTCATCCCTCCTCTCATCCCCACACACCGTCCGTCAAACATCACTCCATTTGTCTGAACCTGATTTACAGAGAGGGTCCTGAGCTGCATGCAAGCCAGCATGAACAGCCAGATAGCAGGGGAGTGGCAAGAGGGACCATGTAATTCCACGTGCCCCATATCAGGATCATGTGCACCCCACCAAGACTCCTATACTGACAGCATGTAATACAGACCCTTCTCTCCTGAGGGGCATCCTCATTCTTCCCATCAGTTCTTTCCTAGGTCATGGGACTTGCCACACTGGGCTTTGACTGTCTCTCCATGCATCTGCCCTCTCATTGGTCTTGAGTCTGAATCCATTTTGTGTCCCTAGGACCTAGCACTGAGTAGGTATTCAATTAAAGTTGGTGTAATGAATGACTGATGTTGTATTTCATGCTTAAGCTAACCTGTCACCTTCACTTATTGCTTTTGGCGTATCTGCTCCTGGACTCAGCCGAGTTCTGCTGCACTTTAAATCTATTTAATTGTCTGTTGCTCATACAGGAGTGAGCTTGTTTATCCTTGTGTCCTGGCATACAACCTGGCTTAGAGGCTCCTAGTAAATATTTGCTAATTTGAGTTGAAAGGACTGAGCAGGTTTCAAACCTACAGCTAACAGCATGGGGGTAGGGGTGGGGAACACAGGTGTTCAGGGGAGTCTCATGATGGTGCCCGCATTGCACACTGCAGGGGCTAAAACTGACTTCTGGTGGCCCTCTGATGTACTTGGGAGCAAATCCACCTCAGCTAGTGTGTTTTCCAGATCACTATTCCCACACTCAATGTAACCAGTGCAGAAGGAGGCCTGGTTTAGGGAAATCTGGACACTAGAGGGGACCGTGGTGATCCAAAGAGATTCCTGGTGGTAGTGGAAAGTTACCTAAGGGAAGAGGAGGTGCTACTCAGTGCTGGCTAATTTCTTTTAAGAGGGTGAATTTTTAAAAAAAAATTTGAAAATTATTTTCAAATCATGGTGATTTGCATACAGTTGTAAGAAATAACATGGAGGGACCCTGTGTACTCTTTACTTCATCTCCCCCAGTGATAACATCATGGGAAGCCATGGTATAACATCCCAACCATGATACTGATATTGTCAAAATACAGAACATCTCTATCACCACAAGAATTATTTATGTTACACTTTATAGCCACACCCACTTTCCTCCCACCCACATTCTTCTTAACTTCCTGGCAACCACTAGTCTGGTCCCCTTTGAATAATTTTGTCATTTCCAGTATGTTATATAGATGGAATCATCATTTACCCAAAGGATACAAAAGGGGCACCTGTGCCACAAAGCTTATAGAAACAATGTCTACAATAGCCAAAATATGGAAAGTGCCCAGATTTCTATTGACAGGTGAATGGCTAAAGAAGATGTTGTATATATATATATATACATACGCACACACAATGGAATATTACTCAGCCATCAAAAAATAACTCTTACCATTTGCAATGACATAGATGGAACTAGAAGGTATTAGGCTAAGCGGAATAAGTCAATTAGAGAAAGACAATTATATGATTTCATTCATATGTGGAAATTAAGAAACAAGACAGAGACTCATAGGGGAATGGGAGGAAAATAAAATCAGGGAGGGAGACAAACCATCAGAGACTCAACTCTAGGAAACAAACTAAGGGTTGCTGGAGGGGAGGTTGGATAGGGAAATGGGGTAATTGGGTAATGGGATTTTTTTTTTAAAGATTTTTATTTATTTATTTATTTGTCAGATAGAGATTGAGAGAACAGGAGCAAGCACAGGCAGACAGAGAGGCAGGCAGAGGCAGAGGGAGAAGCAGGCTCCCCGCCAAGCAAGGAGCCTGATGTGGGACTCGATCCCAGGACGCTGGGATCATGACCTGAGCCGGAGGCAGCTGCCTAACCAACTGAGCCACCCAGGCATCCCTGGGTAATGGGATTTAAGGAGGGAACTTGATGCAATGAGCACTGGGTGTTATATGCAAGTGAAGAATTGCTAAACTCTGCCTCTGAAACAAAAAACAAATGAATAAAAATTTAAAAAATAAATGGAATCATCCAGTGAGCAGCCTTCTAGAATTGGCACTTTTTTTTACCTAGCATCATTTTCTGGAAATGCATCCAGGTTGTTACCTGTATCAATATTCTATACTTTTTATTGCCAAGCAGTGTTCCATGGTATAAATGTATGACAGTTTAACCATTCATCCACTGAAGGACATCTGTGTTATTTCCAGTTTTTAGTTACTATGAACAAAACTGCTATAAATATTTGAATACAAGTTTTTTGTGTGGACATAAGTATTCACTCCTCTGGCAAAATGTCAAGGAGTTAAATTGCATGGTGGTATGGTTGTTGCATGTTTCACTTTGTATAAGACTGCTAAGCTGTTTTCCCAAGTGGCTGTTGTCATTTTACTTACTACCCATCAACAATGGGATGAGTGATGGGGTTTCTCTGCATAATCACCAGCACTTGATGTTGTTCCTATTTCTTATTATAGTCACTCAAATAAGTATGTAGTGTTACTTAATTGTGGTTCTAATTTCTATTTCTCTAATAGCTAATGGTGTTAGATATCTTCTCATGTGTTTATTTGCCATGTTTATATCATATTCCACGAATTGTCTCTTTTTGTCTTTTGCCCATTTCCCAGTTGGATTGTTTGTGTTTTTACTGTTGAGTTTTGGGAGCCCTTTACATATTCTAAACACTAGTTCTTTGTCAGATTTCTGGTCTGTAAACATTTTCTCCACTGTATGGATTGCTTTTTTATCCTCTTAACATGGTCTTTCTCAAGGCAAAAGTTTAAAATTTTGATAAATTCCAATTTATCTTTTTATGGATTGGGTTTTTGATGTCCAGTTTAAGAACTTTTTGCCTTGTCTGAGATTTTAAAGATTCTAATCTGTTTTTCTAAAAGTTTTATAGTTTTACATTTTATATTTAAGGATATAACCCATTTTGAGTTAATTTTTGTATGCGATTACATTAGGTTGAGATTTCTTTTTTTCCTTTTTCTTTCTTTTCTTTCTTTTTGCCAATGGATATTCAATTACATAATATTTGTTGAAAAGTAACTTTCCTCCATTAAATTGCTCTTGACCTTTGTCAAGAAAACTCAGTTAGGCATAGTTGTGTGTTCTCTTCCTGGGTTCTCTTTACTGTATCATTAATCTATATGTCTACTGCTGCCTCAGAACTACATAGTCTAGATTACTAAAAGAATATAAATCCTAGTGTTAGATAAATGAATGACTCCCAATTTATCTTTCCAAAATTCTTTAAACCATTCTAGTTCCTTTAACTTTCCCTATAAATTTCAGAATAATCTTGTCTACAGCTACAAAAATCCTGCTGAGATTTCAGTAGGAATTGAAATAAACTTGCTTATCAATTTGGGGAGAATTGACATTTTTATTGCATTGTGTCCAATCTGGTGAACATGCTATCTCTCTCCATTTGTGTCATTTTTTTTTTAAATTTCTTCATCAGTGTTATATTGTTCTTAGCATAAAAATCCTGCCCATGTTTGCTAGATTTAGGCCCAAATATTTCATTTTGGGGGAACTGTAAATGGTATTGTATTTTTTTTAAAGATTTTTATTTATTTGACAGAGAACACAAGTAGGCAGAGAGGCAAGCAGAGAGAGAGAGAGAGGAAGGGAAGCAGGCTCCCCACTGAGCAGAGAGCCCGATGCAGGACTCGATCCCAGGAGCCTGGGATCATGACCTGAGCCAAAGGCAGAGGCTTTAACCCACTGAGCCACCCAGGCGCCCCTAGATCATTTACACTTAATGTAATTATTGATATATTGGGGTTAGGTCTGCCATTTTATTTATTATTTTTTGTATGTTCTCTCTGCTTTGTTTCTTTTTCTAAGATCTCTGTTGTTGTTTTCCTTTTAAACAATCTTTCTCCTGCCTTCAGTCAGAATTCATTGATTTACCTATATATTTTCAAGTATATCTTTTTTTATAGCTATTTTAGTGGTTGTTCTAGCTAGTATATGTAACTTATCAGTCTACTGCTATCATTATTTTTTCAGTTTAAATGATATATAGAAAGCTTATTTTTTTTCTGTCCCTTTACCCTCCCTGTGTAAAATTGTATTAAATATTTCTTTTACATACATTTAAAAGCATATCAGACTGTGTTATAATTTTTGCTTCAACTGTCAAATGTAATTTAGAAAACTCAAGAGGAGAAGAAAGGACTATTGTATTTACCCATATTTTTGCTTATCACATTCTTTCCTTTTTCCCCCAGTATTTCAAGATTCCCTCTTTTACAGAGTCTTTTTTATTTCAAAAACTTCCTTTAACCATTTTTTCAGAATAGTTCTTCTGGTGACAATTTCTCTTAGTTATCCTTCATCTGAGAATGTCTTGCCTTCCCCTTCACTCCTGAAGCATATTTTTTCTGGATATAGGATTCTGGTTTGACAGTTATTTTCTTTTTTTTCTTAAAAAAAGATTTTATTTATTTATTTAACAGAGAGAAAGATCACAAGTAGGCAGAGAGACAGGCAGAGAGAGACGGGGAAGCAGGCTTGCCACTGAGCAGAAAGCCTGATGTGGGACTTGATCCCAGGACACTGAGATCATGACCTGAGCTGAAGGCAGAGCCTCAACCCACTGAGCCACCAGGCTTCCCTGACAGTTATTTTCTTAAAAACTGTTGTGCCCTGATCTGACTACTTTGGTTTCTACGTAGAAATCTACTGTCATTCTAACTGATTTTTCCTTATAAATGAGATGCTGTTCTGGCTGCTTTCTATGTTTTTTTCTATGTCTTTTATTTTCAGAAGTTTAATTATGTCACCTTGGCATGGACTTCTTTTAAGTTTATCCTGTTTGATATTCACTAGGCTTCTTGAATCTATAGGTTTGTGTCTCTTGTCAAAAAGGGGAATTTTCAGCCATTATTTCTTTGAGTATTTTTTTCAGCACTGCTCTTTTTTTCCTTCTCCTTCCAGGATTCCAATGACATGAATGTTAGATCTTTTGATCTTTTGTTATAGTCCCACAGGTCCCTGAAGCTCTGTTGTTGTTGTTGTTGTTGTTCTTCTTCTTCTTTTTCTTTTAAGTCTATTTTCTCTCTCTTGCTCACATTGGGTATCTCTATTTCTCTCTTTTCTAGTATACTGATTCTTTCCTCCATTTTGCTGATGAGCCCATCCACTGAGCTTTTTATTTAACTTACTGTGTTTTTCCATTTGAAATTTCCATTTGGTTCTTCATATCTTCCCTTCCTTCCTTTCTTTTTGTCTTTTTTTATTTTATTTTTTTCTTTCTAATTTTTTTTTTCAGTATTCCAAGATTCATTGTTTATGCACCACACCCAGTGCTCCATGTAGTATGTCTCCTCCTTAATATCCACCACCAGGCTAGCCCATCCCCCACCCCTCCCTCTAAAAACCCTCAGTTTATATCTTCCATTTTTTGCTGAGATTTTCTACTTCCATGCTGACTTCATATTTTATTTTGATTTAAGCATGTTCGTAATTGACCATTTAAGCATTTTTATCATGACTGCTTTGTCAGATAAAATCTGTCATAAAATCTTTGTCAGATAATTCTCATATATCTGGTGTCCCAGCACTGTCATCTGTTGATTGTCTGTTTTTCATACCATTTAAGATCTTCCTAGGTTTTGGTATAATGAGTGATTTTCTATTGAAACCTATAAAATTTTATATTATTCTCTGATACTCTGGATCTTATTTAAACCTTATGTTTTAATGGGTTTTTCTGCCACCACTCCAGCAGGGAATGCATGCGACAGTATGGCCCCCTTACTGCCAACCAGAAGTAGAAGTCCAGGTTCTGTACATGGCTTTTACTGACACCCGAGTGGGGGGCCTCCTCATTACTGCTGGTTGGGGGGTGGGAATTGTAGCTTCTCATATGGTCTCCAGAGAAACTGCTGTGGAGATGGCTTCATTACAACTGGACAATGATGAAAGTCCTGAGCCTCACCTAAGCCTCTTTTGATACCACCCTAATAGGGAGGAGAGAGGTTTCCTTATTACTGTCAGGGGATGGTGGATATTCAGGCTCCCTACATGGTCTCCACTAACACTGTAGGAGAATCCTTGTTATGGGCCACTGTTATGATCTCTGCTTGATTATCCCTGGTATCATTTCAACCAGGATGTTGGGGTATACCTCACCATAACCTCATGAGAATGGACATCTAGGATCCCAACTCAGCCTTTCCTGGCATGGGTAGAGGTGAGGCCACAGTTTATGTAGTGCTTGTCTGAATTGAGTGGCAATTATCTGGAAGTTATTTTTCTTGCTGGACTGCTCCTTTCCTGGTCCTTTGGCTAGAAAGAGCAACCTTTTCTTTGGGGTTTGTTATTTTTTGCTCTTCCTGTTGGCATTTCTGAGTTGTAGGATTCCTCATCTTCAAGTTTGAGATATATGAAGCAAACCTGTCATTTCTCAGGTCCTGAGCTCCCCAACCAGTCTGCCTTCTCTCCGATGTACATAATATTCTTGTGTTTGTTTTGTGAATCTTGTCCAAGGCTTTTACTTGTACTTAGTGGGAAGAATAGATTAAAGTCTAATGTTTTTCATCTATAAACATAAGCCCAAGCTGCCCAGTCTTGTTTTTTTTCCAAAAGAAGTCAGAAATCCAGAGCTTTTTTGTGTGAAACTCCCCAGTTTTTTTTTTTTTTAAGTTAGCAATCCAGTTTTATCTACAAAGCGCTGTGTGAAGAGGCAGTCTGCAGATTAAACAACACTGTTGGCTAAATTTCTCCTCAGGCCACCTGCTTGTGACCTCTGGTTTAAGCTACACAGGCAAGGAGGAATGAAGGGCTCTGGGTTTGGTACACTTGGAGGTTAGCACATTGCCAAAGAAAGGTAGTTACCCAATCCCACATTTGCTTATTCATTGATTCATAAGAAATTATCACATGTCTACTGTGTGTGAACTACAGTGGTGAATGAGACAGCAAGGACTTCTCACTATGGAGCTTATGTGAACAAACAAAACACACTATAGTAGGTGTTGTGATAGAGAAGTTTTCAGAAATAGATGTGACTTTATGGGCAGCTCCCGAGGTGGGATGTCTTTCTCATGGTTAATCCTAATGGATTTCCTCAGGACTCCAAAGTCATCTTTCTCGTTATTTAAGATTGCCTGGGGGAAACCACATTGGCTCCAATGATGGTTAGAAGAGAGAGAACAGGTGCCTCTTATCTGCCTCTTGTCCTGGAAGCTGGCTGTAGTCCAAGGTAGCAGAACTCTCCCAAACCTCATAGTGGGGGAAAGGCAGGAAAGAAAATACACAGTCACACTAATGAAAGTCAAGAAAAGAGGAGTGCTGACATCTGGCTGCAGGGCTGGAGCATGATTTATCATTGTGTGGGCAGGTCCTGGAGATGGAGGTGGAGGTTAGAGGTTTCACTCGGCATGTTCTCACCTGGTCAAACCGGGGGCTGGCATGGAATGGGTACCACTTGCCATTTCCAGGGGAGAATGGAAATAGGGATAGACCCAAGAAGTTACCAGTACACATTCCTTTGACCCTTTTTGGTCATCAGGGTATGAGATAATCAGTCCTGATTCTGAAGATGCATACATGCCTTTAGGCGCTCTGGAATCCCAACCAGCATAAACACCCATAGAGGTGGAAACAGAGGTCCGAACAGCAAAAGCTGTCCCACTCTCATGTATTGTACAGTCTTAGGCTTCTGCATACAGACATTTTGTGGTGAAGCCAAAGTTTGAAAAGCCCAGAATTGAGCTTTCTGTTTAGATTTGTATCTGAACACTATCTGTGATGGCAACAGCATCATGGTTACTATGTTATGAAAACAAAAACTAGTTCTCTCCTGTTACACTCAGGTCTTTTCCATCTCAAAGTCTTGAAATCTTCAGAGGTCTTTGGCGATTCCACATTTTTTAAGAGTTTCGGCAATAAAAGAAGTTGACTTACTCAGCTAGGAAAAGGATGATAAATACTAATTGAATTTTATTTTGCTGAATCCTGCAGCTGAAGATAAGGGAGCTTAAAGACATGACAAAACAAACAAACAGCACATACTTTGTTTTCTTGTATGGCAAATAGAACCCTGCCTGACTTGCAAGCATTCCCCCTTCCTCCAAATGTGAGAAGGTCACAGTCTCAGCTCATGGCTGCCAAGGTAGCTGTCCCCACCATGAAATGATTGTTCAGTGGCATTTACAGCAAATTGCAGAAAGGAGAAAGAGCTCTCTGGAAATAGACTGGTGTCAGACTATCATATCTCATAAAAATTATAAAAATAATAGCCATGCCAGTCCGCTCTGTGCCTGGAACTTTACATAACTTCATTTACATTCACCAATCACATGAGCTTGTAAAGTTGGCACTATTTTTGCTTTAAAGATAAGGAGACTTAGGCTTAGAAAGATAAGTGACTTAATGAGATCACATAGCCTAGTAAGTGTTGGAGCCAGCATCTATATGGACGGCATCATTTGCTCAGATCCCTGGTTAACTGGGGGCGATTTTACCCCCAGATGATCCAAACAATGTTCAGAAACATTTTTGTTTGTTTGTTTGTTTTCTTAATGGTTTGGGGTGTTTGCTATGGCATCTAGTGGGCAGAGAGCAGGGATACTGCTAAACTTCCAACAGTGTACATGACAACCTCTGAATGATCTGACCCCAAATGTCAGTAGTGTTAAGATTGAGAAGCCCTGGTTTGGAAGACAGGAGGCCTCAGGCTTAGTTCCCACTCTGCATCTAGCTCAGAACTTAACTTTGGAAAACTTACTTCCTCTTTTGGAACCTCAGTTTTCTTGTGTAAATCAAGAGGATAGAGTGTTAGATCAGATTATCTCTAAGGTATTTGCAGCTTTAGTACCCTATGGATCCTGAGAAACTTTAGAATTTCATCTGTGTCTCTTGAAAGGACCTATGAATCATACTGAAGCTTCAAGCAAAAGTAAGAGTTTTTGGAAGGCATAAATAAAACTCTGTTGTGAGGACACACGTGGACACTTAATGCATTCAGCAATAGAGAAAAATGTCTTCACTCATATTGTATTTGGATCTTAGTTGTTAAATTTTGGCTTCTTACCACAAATAAGTTGCCCATTCTGAGCCAGCCAATAATTGTATCTCTGTGGGCTGGCTGTGCTAGGTGTGGTGTGTTGGTGCCTCTGGGGGAGGCAGGTCAGCTCACAGTGGGGTATTTGTGCTACCAACAACTGTTTATATTATGGACACACAGACTCTGGCAACCACACGACCTGCTGAGCCCTTAGCATGGGCAGACCACCTAAGCCTTATCATAGCCCCATTCTTCTGGATAAGCCCCACTGGCCAGTGGAGGTCAGTGGGGAAAAAATTAAAAATTACTTCTTTGCTAATACACACACACACACACATCTACAAAAATTAACCCACACATTTGGCAACAGATTAAATCTTTGCACCACTTTATTTGTGTTTGTTTTATGAAGATTTGACTTCATCCAGTTTTTATAATTGTGGAGGAGAGACCTTCAGTATATTGGGGAGTCATTGCTAGTACTTTTGTGAAGGTCACAGTGGAAAAAAAAGAATTTGTTTAAATTTTAGACAGGAGGATATTTGAGAATTGGTAAGTTAAGTTGGTAAATTAAATTCTCAACTCTCTCTGAGTCATGGGCTAGAATGTAGGTGTGGGCATGGTTCAGTTCCTGCCTTGAAGGATGGGGCGGTCTCTTGGTCGGAAGGCACAGGAGAGCTGTGCTGGAGGCTGCTGTAGCCTTCGACGCCATGAGCCTGGGTCAGAGTCTCAAGACTGGTGAGCTTTCTGCAGACTGAATTGTTTCTGCATCATCAAGGCTGAGCAGAGTGTCAGGCACACAGAGACCTTGGTGAACATGCTGAGCATGACAGACTGGCTCGGCTGTCTCGCAGAGCTCTACTCATGTTGCACTGAAGGTGTTGCCACACTCGGCTCTGGACTGGGAACTCTGTGAAGACAGGAGCCCTGACCTCAGTATCCCCTGCCTCTGACCCAGAGCATTCCTGAGGAATGGAGGAATTCACATACAACTGATTGGTACTCCCAAGGGCTTTGTGTTCTGAGGACTGCATGCTCCCTGAGGGCCGGGGTAGTTGGGTGAGGCTTCATGGATATTAGGGAGCCTGAAATATGAGGCAGAGAAATGTAGGGGGAGGCTTCCAGAGTGTGTATTGAAGAGGTAGGTTAAAAGCGCCTTTTCCTAGTGAGAATTGGCAGCTACCTGGTTTCTGAAGGCTTGTATGAATCTTCACTTGCTGTGTAACAAAGCACCACAGATTCAGCTTAAAACAATATCCACTTATAATCACACAGTGAGGCAGCAGCCCTGGCAGAGTGAAGTCCTCTGCTCAGGGTTTTACCAGCTGAAAACAAGGCATGGGTGGGGCTGTATTCCCATCTGGAGCTGGGTCCTCTTCTGTGCTCCCTGATTACTGGCAGAATTCAGTGTCTGTGGCTGAAGGGCTAAAGTCCCTCCTTTCTTGCTGGCTACCAGCTAGGAGATGTCCTCCGGTCCTAAAAGCTCTTGCAAAGATATAGCACGTAGTACATGCTAGGCACTTCACGTAGATCATTTCATTTAACCCTCTAAACCAGGGGCCAGCAAACTTTTTCTTAAAAGGTCCAGCAGTAAATATTTTAGGTCAAGAGGGAACATCAAGCCTATTAGGTAGGTACTTAATATAATCATATAAAATGTAACCATTTAAAGATGTTACAATCATTCTTAGCCTCTGGGCTGTAGAGAAAACTGCTGGCTGAATTAGCCTGTGTGGGTGGTAGCTTGCACTCTTCCTGTACTGAACAATCTAATTAGACTAAAATATTATAATATTTAGAGATGGATAAATGGCGATGCAGAGCCTTTAGGTTACTTGCTGGACTTTCTCAGTGTCCAGCTGGGTCTGAGTCTGATTCCCAGGTCTGGTTCTGCAAGGCCTGACCAGCACCCACATGTGCAGGGATTCATCGTCTTCCTTCTAGATGTTAACTCCCTTTCTCTCAAGTCCCCACAAGGGTGACAGGGCCAGAAGGTAGAAAATTAGTCTACCGTGTGCTAGTTTGAGGTCTCAAGCAGTCATTCTGTCTGTAGTGTGTTTCTTCTCTCTGATGTCAGTAGAGTGCTGCCTTAATCTTGATCTGGGCTCTTGGCCACTGGTTGACGGCAGCTGGTGAAGGTGGTTAGGGCCCTCCTTGGTAGGAAATGAAAGTCTTCGTGGATGCCCAGACTTATCCATCAGATAACCCTTCATCTAATCATGTACACCCTTCCTGACCATCAGAATCCCCTGGTGAGCTTTCTAAAAAAATCTAAAATCAAATTCATGGGCTTTGTCCCTAAAAATTCAATCCAGTAGGTCTGAAGTGGACCTGGGAATTGGAGTTGTTTTGAAACTTTCTAGGCAATTCTGACGCAGAGCCAGATTTGAAGCCACTAAAGCAATCAGTGCTTCTAAGGAGCTGGGGTACTTATCAAACCTGGAGCCTCCCAGGCCCCTGTCCGAGTTATTGTCACTAGGGATGATGGAGATATAGTGGACATGTTTTCTCCCAGTCTCCTTCTATCCTGGAGTCCCCACACATGCATGTAGCTTCTCTTCTCAGAGACTGGGCCAGTAAGGCTGGCTGAATTCTGGATAGTGAGATGACTAAGAAGGGCCACAGGTGACTCTGATGTTCTCCAAAGTCTGCCATACACTGAGATGGAACCACATCCACAAACCACATAAGTGCCCCTGGCCATCAGTTGGACTCGGTAGACTTTGCGTCTAGCGATCACTTAATTAGAACTTAATGACATTTAATCCTAATCAGACACCGAATGTTAGAAATTGTACAAAGGTCTTTTGAGTTTAGTGACATTAAACCCAAACACTGAGACAAATACAGTTCAGATTCTGGCTGGAGGGCATTATTTATACAGGGATTAGAGCAGCTGGTGGCAGCTTCCAGGTGTCTCCTAGGAGACCTTTAGTGCAGGCGCAAAGGCAGTTCAGCTCAGAGAAGTCTGTATTCTACATAGAGCCCTACACCTCTTTCCTTGGGAGCTTCACCAGAGGCAGGAACTGTATGTACTGGTCGCAAGTTAGTCTTTTATCAAAGTTATCCTAAAAGCCAAGATCTTTTGCTTTTTCTAAATGGCTTTGGTTATTGTATGGTGCAGTGGTTCATACAAATTTTCACTCTTCCTAAGGCCTGGCTCAGGTGGCTCCCCCCGGGCTAAGCTTTTCCAGCCCCTCCCCGCCCAATACTTACCTCTGCAGGACATTGGTCAAAACCTGGGAGCTCCTTGTTTGTCCAGCAATCTTCTCTCACAGTGTGACCACGCTGAAGGCAGAGAAGTGACCTACTTGCTTCTAGGTCCCCTGTCCCCACACAGAGCAGAAATGTCTGCTAAATGAGAGCTTGATCAATGAGTGGAAAGCCCTACACTGTTGTTTGAGGTGAGTATAACAAAGGCCCTGCCCTCAAAATATTGACTCAGAAGCAGAAGTTGACAAGAGACATGCTGGAAACCACTGTGGTATTCAGAGACTGGGGATGGTGGTCTCAGTTCAGTGGGGGACATCGGAGGAGGCTTCAGTGTGGCAGATAGTTGTCAAAGTGGCCATTGGAAGATAAGTGAGCCCTAGTTGCTGCATTTACAAGGAGAAAGGAAACCAGGAGCAGAGACAGAGGGGATGCAAGATGTGGGCTTGTCAAGGTTGAGGCTGTCAGCTGCTTTGCCTGGCACACAGGCCTCATGTATGGAGGAAGTAGGAGTCATGGTGAGGAAAAGCAAAGGGACAAAAACATGTGGCATGTTCACTGCTAACCTGAGAGTTTGCACTTGGTGGGGGCACAGGCAAGTTTTGAGTGACAGGACTGATAGGGAGGCATAGGGAATCAAAGTGGCAGCTCTTGGCCACGGTGAGAATAACTGTGAATGCTCAAACTGTTGGTGGTGCGAGATACTAATTATTTCTTCAAAAAGTATTTATTGAGCACCCAGTACATGCTAATCTCTGTTCTAGAAATTTAGGATAAAAATAAATGAACCAAAAAGAGATTTAGGTCCTTAGAAAACTTACATCCTATCACAGGTGAGAGTAAGACACAGATAGTAAATAATAGACATAGAAAAAAATCAGCAAATTATGTGGTAGGTTAGATAAAGAATGAAAAGGGAGAAAATCCTGAAAAGGTAGAGGAGGGAATGGGAAGTTGGGAGAGCTGGGTGGGCCTCACTCTGAAGATGATATTGAAGGGAGGGTGGGAATGTGCAGTGTGTCATCTGGATGAATGGGTTGGAAGGTGTTTTGGGCAGAGAATGGTGAGTACAAAGGCATGGAGCTGGAGGCTTGCCAGACTGTTTAGGGGAAGGGTGGGGTCAGAGAGGTAATGGGGGTGGGGCAGATCAAGGATGGCCTGCAAACCACAGTGAGAGCTTTGAATTTTCCTTTGAGTGCAGTGGGAGCCATTGCAGGGATTTGGGCAGAGAAGTGACATGAACTGGCTTACATTCTGATAGGACCTCTCTGGGAATGGCATTGAGAGTAGATTATAGGAGGAAGGCAAGGGAAGCACCAGGAAGGCCAGATAGAAAGTGGTTGCAATTATCTAGCTAGAGGTGCTGGTAGCCTATTTCAGGAGATGAGAAATAATGGGATTTTTGGTGAATAAGTTTTGAGGGTAAAGTGAATAAGATTTCCTGATTTTTGAGGTGCAAGAGACACAGAGGGGTCTAAGGTGACTGCAGGGTTTTGGGTCCAAACACTGCCCAAATAGATGCAGTGGGTTTGGGAAGGACTAGGGGGCATTCGCTTTAGAATGTTCCATTTGCTGTGTCTTCTGGCATCCAAGTAGAGATGTGAATAAGCAATTGGATACCCACATTTAACGTTTGGGAGAAAGGTCTGATTGAAGAAGTAAATTGAGAATTGTTAGTTTACAGCTAGTCTTTTAAGACATGGTATATTAAGATATTCAGAAGAAGAGATAGAAGACAAGCAAAGGAGACTGAGAAGAACTGGCCAGAGAGTTAAGAGGAACTAAAGGGAAAGAGGTGGGATATGGAAGAGACCAGTGAGATACTCCCGAAGCCAGTTTCTTTTTTTCATGGGCACATAACTAGACTACATTTCTTACCTTTCCTTGAAATAAGGTGCATCCACATGACTAAGTTCTGGACAGTGAAACATGGCTAGAGTGATGTGTGCTACCTCCAATAAAATCTCCTGCTCTTTTGGCCCCAGGTCTTGGTGAAGCCTCCAGATGGGAGGATCTGGTCCCCTAATGACTGCATGGAGCAGTAACCACCCTGACACACACACACACACACACACACACACACACACACACACACTTTGGAGTGCCTCATGGATGAGAAATAAACCTTTATTATTTTCAGCCACTGAGAGTTGGATGTTGGTTATTACAGCAGTTAGTGAATTCTGACAAATGCAGGGAATGATCGAGGCTTTGGAAGGGTCAGAGAAGATGAAGACTGAGGAAGGATCATAGCCAGTAACAACCTGGAAGTCACTGGTGACCTGGAAAACAATGTTTTCAGGGAAGGATGAATGAAAGTCTTATTGGAGTTGGTACAATAGAAAGTGGGAAGAAAGAAGTTGGTGACAGCAAGTCCAGACCCACTCTCCATGACTGTAACGGGGAACAAATGGGGTACTAGGTGATGGGGAAAGTTGAAAGGGGAACAAATGGGGTACTAGGTGATGGGGAAAGAAGGGTCAGGAAAGGGTTGTTTTATTTTAAGATGGGAGAAATAAGCAAGTCTTGTGCATTTGTTGGTAGGAAATATCAACTCTTTTCCTGGGACCATGGTGCAATTTGGCATCTAGCCCATGCCTCTGCCACTCACCTGGGACAGTTATTTGTTTCTGCCTGAATAGCAAATGATATCGTTTTGAAAGGCCTCCTGGTGCCTGATTGATTTGTTAGGGAACCTGACAGCTTTAATGGACTTTTCTGACAAGACAATGGCTTCTCCTGGCAGTGCTTGCCTTGGAGAGGTTCCAGGGATGGTAATGAACAACATTATGCTGGAAAACAGAAGAGGAGGAGGAGGAAGAGGTAAATGTTGCAGAGAGTTTACTTAACATGGAACCTGAAGCATGGGAAGGAAGTCAGCTTTAAGGTCCTGTTTAACCCACTCAGCTACCTAGGTGCCCCTATTTAAGGTAATGTTTAATTAGCAGATGCCAGGGAAGGGAACAAAGATAAGAAAAAAATGTGTCTCTTTGGGGACCTGGTTCATAGGAAACAACTAGGATTACCCCATAAGGATATTTCCTTTTGTGATTACTCTCCATGGATCTCCCTTTTCCTTCTCCCCATTTTTCAAAGGAAAGGTGTCCTTTGGGGTGCAGTATGGCATATGAGATAACTTAAATTCCTGCTTCATCACCTTCTGTCTGTGTGATCTTGAGTAAGTCATTTGTATTTTCAGATCTTCCATTTCCCCTTCTGGAATATGGAAATCATCATATCCAAAATAGTTTATGGAATGTGGCAGGTGTCCACACGTGGTGGCCGTTGTTATTTGGGACCAACGAAAAGATATGATGGCCTAGAGAAGCCAGCATGATAACACGGGTCATTGCATGGGTCTCTTCTCCAGCCTTGTGCAACTTACCCTCTTCTGTACCTCCTCATCCATAAAGTGAAAGTAATCACAATACCTACCTCACAGATTTGAGGGGAGTATTTTTTTTTTAAGATTTTGTTTATTTATTTGTTAGAGAGAGAGAGAGAGAGAGAGCGCACAGGCAGACAAAGTGGCAGGCAGAGACAGAGGGAGAAGCAGGCTTCCCCACCAAGCAAGGAGCCCGATGTGGGACTCAATCCCAGGACGCTGGAATCATGACCTGAGCCGAAGGCAGCTGCTTAACCAACTGAGCCACCCAGGCGTCCCTGAGGGGAGTATTAATGAATGAATACATGTGTGACAGTTTGTGTCTGGCACATGATAATTTCTTGGCAAATTAGCTGTTTGCACACACCCACCCATGTGTGTATGTGTTTGTGTGTATGTGGTTTAGTGTTAATTTGGGGAAAGGCACATCTCCTTGCTGGTTGGTTGTACTTAACATGAAACCTGGGTAGAACTTGGAGATGGGATGAAGGATAGCAGTGTGATTCTCAGCCTGTCTCTCATTCCAGCTATTCCCAAAATGGCCCTTCCTGGGGGAGCCAGATATGCTGCGGGAAACCTCCATCTGAGGGGAACATGAGCCACCTTGAGGTCCTTGAAGTTGCCTAGGGACTTACTCTCCTGTTACTGTCCCTGAGACAGCCAGACTACAGTGGATCTTGTGATTGCTCAGGCCTGCCTGCCCTTCATTCTGGTTATCTGAGGCCATTGGAAAGGGACTGGCAGTCCCTAATGGCAGTACATTGGTGGACCTCCATCATTATTGACCTGCTAATGATTCTTAGGGGCTCTAACTATGGTGGGGCATGGAGGAGTCAGGAGGTGTATGAGAATAAGGCAGATATTTTCCATAAGATGTGGCTTTTGTTTTACCTGTGACAAGGTAACATTATTAAGTATATCTTAAAGGTAAGGAAGTTGAAAGTCAGAGAGGTTGTGAAACTTGCTCAAGATAGACAGCATCCAAAGGGATTTGCCAGCATCTTAACCCAGGTCCTTCTGACACTCAAATACTATATTGTTGTTGTTTTTTTTTAAGAATTTCTTTATCCTTATGCCCATGTATGGTTCAACTCAATTCAAATGTTTATGGAGCTCCTATTGAGTCCTCAATGCTGGAAAGGGGCCATATATACACAGAGGCAGAAGACATTGTGCCCACCTATGAGAAGTGCTCAGTGTAGACAATGAAGCAGGGGTTCAGAGAGAGGCAATCCTAAGTACTTTCTGACTCATGAAAGGTTGGACTAACAGAGACATTAAACTGAGGTTGGTGAGTAGAGTGTTCAGAAAATCACGGAAGAGGAGTGAGGAGACAGGATTAGATATAGCTGTTGCTTAGACTGACCCCCCACAGCCACATTCTCTGCATGTTCATAAGGCAGGTCTTGGTTAGTCAATGAAGCCATTAATCAAAACCTCATCTTCTGCCACTCCATGAGGGAGGAGTACCTACTATATACATGCACTGTGCCTGGGACTTGAGCCCACAATAAGGCAATAGCTCTTACTTCCTGATCAGTGTAAACAGCTATGTTTCACAAAGCTCCAGACCTGCATTCTCACTGGTCAGCCCTGGAGCTGGGTGGGATTTGTGTGGATAGCCCCCTGTCATGGACATGTGCTGTGCCCCTAGGTGCTGGGAGCTTCATCTTCTGTCCCCAAAGAAAACACACCTGAATGCACAGGAGTAAGGGGTTTTATTATAGATATAACCTTGAATCCACTCCTATTAAACAAAATGAAAAGGAAATCATTCACAAACTTCAGAACATTTGCTTTTATTAGTAACGAATTACTGCCTGTGGAAATACTGCTGCTGAGATCTATAACTATAAACAACTCTAAATTAGTCTGTTCATGGGACCGGGAGGGCGCTTTATCTGGTAGTGGTGTCAGAGAGTTGAGAGAGGCAGGCAAGGAACCCGCCGAGACACCTTCTCCTCTGGGGGTGGAGAAGTGGTCTTAGCAGGAGGCAGAGGCCCAGAGGGAGGACACACTCCTCCCTTGGGGAAGCCGTGCAGAGCCCCTCAGGGCTGCCTCCCCAGCTTGGAGGCAGAGGCCAAGGCAGGGGGCAAGGATGAGCAGCATTAGCAAAGGGCCCTAAAGGAAGGGTTTGAGGAATTGAGGCCCAAGCCTCAGTGTGTGTGCAAATGTGTGGAAATGTGTGCAAAGTGCTCCAGGCGGGTCTGGCTTCCTTAATACCTGTCTGCTCTTACCAAGTATGAGGACACCTGACACGTAATAGCTAAACATGACTCTTATCTTCCAGACCTGAACAAGCTCTCCAAACCAACTCTCCAAGGCTTCTTCTTTTAAATAATAGAGTATCTGATAAATGTGCTGCCAAGTGGATTCAGAGCAGCTGGGAGGAGCAACTGAGACCAGGTTAAAAATCTCCCAGTGAAGCCCTCTCTCTGGACCGTCTAGGGGGACATTTGTAACTGCCCTGCTAGAATCTCTGTTTAGGGATGGTGTGATGGGTTGTCCTCTTTGGACAATGGTGGAGCGTGTCCAGGGTGGAGAATGCTCAAAGGCCAATAGGAATGTGGTGGGCCTGAAATGGCAGATGTGGAGTCCATAGCACAGCTGCGTGAGCCAGGAATTCCTAGTCTCAGGAGGAAGCAGAGCCTACCCTGTGTGAAAAGTAGATCAGGCAGCTGGTATTGATTCCCTCCTTCTCCTATATTCTACTTCTTCATGCATTCCCATGATCACTGAGTGACCAGAGCCCTACATGGTGAGGGTCGGACACTGGGATAGTCTCAGACCTTTCTTCACACCTTCCTCAACCTCCCATTTCTCCACCACAACTGACCCATCGTGTGTCCCATTTCCAGATTCTAGGGTGCCTGTGTTTTAACTAATAAGCTAACAAACAGCAAACGGAAGAGCTCTGAGAGCAGGTCCTCCTTTCCAGAAATGTCTGTACTTTGCGGTGAGTTAGTCCAAGAGAAGGAGTGTTTCAGAATCACCATGAGTCTCAGTGAGACACTTCCTCTTTCTAAATCCCAGTTCTCCACTTTGTAAGAGGAGATTGTTGTTGTAGATGGCTCTCCCTACCCATTCTATTCTTGTCTTAATGACATGATTTCAGACATCAGAGAAAATTTTCTGTGACCTTTAACTCAGACTACACCTAAGCTACCGTTTTTGTCTTTCAAGGTCTTTAAGTGGGGATAATAATGTCTTTCTTAGGAAGTTATTTCCAAAATTAAATAAGATGATACTTGGGAATGTGATCCACAAATTCAGAAGGTCAAAACAACTGAGGATTGACATTGATGGTGTTCTTTTAAATAACCAAGCACAGGGTAGATAGATTATCCTGTGCCTGGTGAAAAATCCTTCTACATACACCTTGATGGCAATTATTGAATTGTTGCACAGGGCAAATTCCTAGGAGATGAATTGGTGGGTCAAATGTATACTCTGTTAGCATTTTTGGTACTCAGAGCAGAACGGGCTTCCAGAAAAGAACTGATGTGCCAGCAGTTAAAAAAGAAACTACTCTCTTCTCTGTTTTGCCAATTTAATAAGCAAAATTGTGGCCACACTTTACTTTGCATCTTGTTGATTACTGGAGAGTGTGAACATTTCCATAATCGTTATGGGGTATATGTGTTTTTCTGTTTTGTACATTTTGTATTCATATATGCTTATAATTGAAGAGATTATTACTTCCCTATTAAAATGGAAACTATCTATCTATAGCTTCCTCTTTTTAATAGTAACCCATTCAGATATCTTTGTTTTTCAGGAAATATTACTCTTTTGTGCTTTTAAATTTTGATTTCAGTGTCCTGGGATCTAGCCCTGCATTGGGCTCCCTGCTCAGTGGGGAGTCTGCTTCTCCTTCTGCCTCTGCAGCTACCTCTGCTTGTGCATTCTCTCTCTCTTTCCCTCTCTCTCTCTGTCAAATAAGTAAGTAAAATATTTTTAAAAAATTAAATAAAATATTTAAGAAGGCAGAAAAATGCCAAAGAAAAAACGTCAGGACACATAATGCACAGAGGACAGAGATTCTAAGAATTATCTATAATGTGGGGAACAGAATCAATAAACAAAGATATTCTAGCTTTGGTGCCTATTAATGGATTTTTTTTCATTTTTGTTTCATTGGTAGGAGATAGAATTTTCCTCTTAATTCTGTCAATAGGTTATCAGCCAAGGCCAGATTTTGGTGCCTTTGTGAGTGGTGGTCTTTGCAGTGACTTTGCATGTACTTCCATGGGGTACTGAGGGAGTGTTAGTCTACTGCTGCTATTTAGGGACCCTTCTACATTGTATATCCCTGTTGAAGTTGTAGTGATAGCTGCATTGTTATCTGAACCTGCAACACCCCAATTTGGGAGCCAGAGCACCCTGGAATTTAGTGGCTGAGAAAGTAGCAGGAACCCTGCACACCACTCTCTCTCCTGTGGACTCCCACCTGAAAAGGACAAGTGGCATAAACAGGCCAGCATGATGAAAGGGAGCGAACTCTTAGTTCAGGTGGTAACAGAAGAGGGCATTACAGTGGTTCAATTTTGAAAAGGTGTTAACTTTTCATGTGTAAATTGGAGCCATAATTAATCTAATTCTCACTACAACCATTGATTTCAAGGACTTTTCTAAGCACCTACATGGCTGCAAATCAGAGACCATTCAGATGCTCATTCATTCACTCCCCTATTCATATTTTTTGAGCTCCTGCCATGTTCTTAGTGCTGGGGATACAGTGGTGAACAAGAGAGAGCCTTCTTTCTCTTCTGAGAAAGTCTACTCTTCGTTGTAAAACTACCATATCACGTTCATTTTTTAGGACTCTTACATGCATCACTGCATGTGTAATGACTCTGGGAGGTTGCCACCATTGTCCTTATTTCACAAATGAGGAGTTCAGATGCAAAGAGCTTTGTGTCCAAAGATCAACAAGAAATCCAGCCAAGACCAAGTTGACTTAACAAGGAGAACAGCGGATTCTTATCTGGACAAAATGACAAGGCGGAAAAACTCACCACAAAAAAAAGAACAGGAGGCAGTACTGAAGGCTAGGGACCTAATCAATACAGACATTGGTAATATGTCAGATCTGGAATTCAGGATGACGATTCTCAAGGTTCTAGCCGGGCTCGAAAAAGGCATGGAAGATATTAGAGAAACCCTGTCAGGAGAAATAAAAGCCCTTTCTGGAGAAATAAAAGAACTAAAGTCTAATCAAGTTGAAATCAAAAAAGCTATTGATGAGGTGCAATAAAAAATGGAGGCTCTTACTGCTAGGATAAATGAGGCAGAAGAAGGAATTAGTGATATAGAAGACCAAATGACAGAGAATAAAGAAGCTGAGCAAAAGAGAGACAAACAACTACTGGATCACGAGGGGAGAATTCGAGAGATAAGTGATACCATAAGATGAAACAACATTAGAATAATTGGGATTCCAGAAGAAGAAGAAAGAGAAATAGGAGCAGAAGGTATACTGGAGAGGATTACTGTAGAGAATTTCCCTAACAGAGCAAGGGGAACAAGCATCAAAATCCAGGAGGTGCAGAGAACACCCCTCAAAATCAATAGGAATAGGTCCACACCCTGCCATCAAATAGTAAAATTTACAAGTCTTAGCGACAAAGAGAAAATCCTGAAAGCAGCACGGGACAAGAAGTCTGTAACATACAATGGTAAAAATATTAGATTGGCAGCCGACTTATCCACAGAGACCTGGCAGGCCAGAAAGAACTGGCATGATATATTCAGAGCACTAAACGAGAAAAACATGCAGCCAAGAATACTTTATCCAGCTAGGTTATCATTGAAAATAGAAGGAGAGATAAAAAGCTTCCAGGACAAACAAAAACTGAAAGAATTTGTAAACACCAAGCCAGCTCTACAGGAAATATTGAAAGGGGTCCTCTAAGGAAAGCGAGACCCTAAAAATATTATCAGAAAGGAACAGAGACAATATACAGTAACAATCACCTTACGGGCAATACAATGGCACTAAATTCATATCTCTCAATAGTTACCCTGAACGTAAATGGGCTAAATGCCCCAATCAAAAGACACAGGGTTTCAGAATGGATAAAAAAACAAAACCCACCCATATGCTGCCTACAAGAAACTCATTTTAGACCTGAAGACACCTCCAGATTGAAAGTGAGGGGGTGGGAAACAATGTACCATGCTAATGGACATCAGAAGAAAGCTAGGGTGGCAATCCTTATATCAGATCAATTAGATTTTAAGCCAAAGACTATAATAAGAGATGAGGAAGGACACTATATCATACTCAAAGGGTCTGTCCAACAAGAAGATCTAAAAATTTTAAATATCTATGCCCCTAACATGGGAGCAGCAAACTATATAAACCAATTAATAACAAAATCAAAGAAACACATGGACAAGAATACAATAATAGTAGGAGACTTTAACACACCCCTCACTGAAATGGACAGATCATCCAAGCAAAAGATCAACAAGGAAATAAAGGTCTTAAATGACACACTGGACCAGATGGACACCACAGATATATTTAGAACATTCCATCCCAAAGCAACAGAATACACATTCTTCTCTAGTGCCCATGGAACATTCTCCAGAATAGATCACATCCTGGGTCATAAATCAGGTCTCAACAGGAATCAAAAGATTGGGATCATTCCCTGCATATTTTCAGACCACAATGCTCTGAAGCTAGAACTCGATCACAAGAGGAAATTTGGAAAGAGCACAAATACATGGAGACTCAATAGCATCCTTCTAAAGAATGAATGGATCAACCAGGAAGTTAAAGAAGAATTGAAAAAAACCATGGAAACAAATGATAATGAAAACACAACGGTCCAAAATCTGTGGGACACAGCAAGGGCAGTCCTGAGAGGAAAATATATAGCGATACAAGCCTATCTCAAGAAACAGGAAAGGTCTCAAATACACAACCTAACCCTACACCTAAAGGAGCTTGAGAAAGAACAACAAAGAAAGCCTAAACCCAGCAGGAGAAGAGAAATGATAAAGATCAAAGCAGAAATCAATGAAATAGAAACAAAAAAAAACAATAGAAGAAATCAATGAAACTAGGAGCTGGTTCTGTGAAAGAATTAATAAGATTGATCCCTGGCCAGACTTATCAAAAAGAAAAGAGAAAGGACCCAAATAAAATCATGAATGAAAGAGGAGAGATCACAACCAACACCAAAGAAATACAAACAATCATAAGAACATATTATGAGCAACTCTATGCCAACAAATTTGACAATCTGGAAGAAATGGATGCTTTCCTAGAGACATATAAACTGCCAAAACTGAATCAGGAAGAAATAGAAAACCTGAATAGGCCCATAACCAGTAAGGAGATTGAAACGGTTATCAAAAATCTCCAAACAAACAAAAACCCAGGGCCAGATGGCTTTCCAGGGGAATTCTACCAAACATTTCAAGAAGAATTAATTCCTATTCTCCTGAAACTGTTCCAAAAAATAGAAATGGAAGGAAAACTTCCAAACTCATTTTATGAGGCCAGCATCACCTTGATCCCCAAACCAGACAAGGATCCCATCAAAAAAGAGAATTACAGACCAATATCCTTGATGAACACAGATGCGAAAATTCTCACCAAACTACTAGCTAATAGGATCCAACAGTACATTAAAAGGATTATTCACCACGACCAAGTGGGATTTATTCCAGGGCAGCAGGGTTGGTTCAACATCCGCAAATCAATCAATGTGATACAATACATTAACAAAAGAAAGAACAAGAACCATATGATACTCTCAATAGATGCTGAAAAAGCATTTGACAAAGTGCAACATCCCTTCCTAATCAAAACTCTTCAAAGTGTGGGGATAGAAGGCACATACCTCAATATTATCAAAGCCATCTTTGAAAAACCCATGGCAAGTATCATTCTCAATGGAGAAAAACTGAGAGCTTTTCCGTTAAGGTCAGGAACACGGCAGGGATGTCTGTTATCACCACTGCTATTCAACATAGTACTAGAAGTCCTAGCCTCAGCAATCAGACAACAAAAAGAAATTAAAGGCATCCAAATCGGCAAAGAAGAAGTCAAACTATTGCTCTTTGCAGATGATATGATACTATATGTGGAAAACCCAAAAGGCTCCACTCCAAAACTGCTAGAGCTTGTACAGGAATTCAGTAAAGTGTCAGGATATAAAATCAATGCACAGAAATCAGTTGCGTTTCTTTACACCAACAACAAGACAGAAGAAAGAGAAATTAAGGAGTCAATCCCATTTACAATTACACCCAAAACCATAAGATACCTAGGAATTAAAAAAAAAAAAAAGAGCTTTGTGTCACTAGAAGGCCAGGGCTTATATCCCTGTTTGCCTGACACTAAAGTCCTTGGCTTGTGCTTCTTAAACCCACCAATACCCACACCTCTTGAAAGATAAGAGTATGTTTGTGAGGATATGACTCTGTAACCAGAGATGCAGTGTTCAACTTGATAGATGCAACAGTAGCTGGAGTATGCAGTACATCTGGATGCTGAGAAACATCTGGAAGCATTACACATTTTTAGGCAGGTGTCTGGCAAGAATGCACCAGTCAACTCATATAATACGCACCCAGCAGGAAAGAGGCATTCCCACTTGGAGTACAGACTCTTGAAGTCTGAGAGCAATTTTCAGTTTTGCTCTTGTAATCCTATGGGAAATGATATACTAGCCTGAGCTGAAGTCATGGAGGCTCAAGGAAACCTAAAGCTGCTGTTTTTTTGGTTGGATAACTCATCACAGTGAAGCCACACTATGTCCTAACCATTCTTTGCATCCTTCCTGAAGGAGGATGGCACTTGTCTAGTTGTCTCATCTTGGGTAGATTCTGGTGGGTCTTATCCATGCAGTAGGTTTGAAGGAGGAATATTGTCACAGAAACCTGCAGAATGGGCCTACTTACAACTATTGAGGGAGAATTCAGGGACACGGAGGGGGTTGTAACAAAAGCTTAGACAGCCATGAAGCTGAGGATAACTCAACATACCCTCAGTTTCCTAAGTTCCAACCTCCAAATTCATGGCATTCCCTCACCCCTTCCCGAGTATTCCACGAACAGTAACCAGACATTCCGTTCACTACATTGTTGTGAGCATGATTTTTAAGAGAGGTTCTGAAGGCTTAGGGATGGAAGCACAGTCTCATTCCCTGGACAGCCAGAGCCAGACTCCTGTGGGGCATCAGCCTGGTGGAATGGAAGGATCTCTGGACTGTCTGTTGGGAGGGCTGGGTTCTTGTCCCATCTCTGCCCTTCACTAGCACTGTGGCTTTGGTAATCATTCCCTCCATGGCCTAAGTTTCCTCCTCCATAAATTGAGCCATTTGGTTCAGTTTAGATTATTTTAAGGAAACCTTCAGCTCTCTTATTTAAGATTCATTTTAGAATGATTGGTTTACAGGGATGAGCAATCTGTTCTCAATTATCCATGACCAATAAACAGAAGGAGAGGACCCAAACCACATAATATATACTGGATAATCCATATATATCCAATTAATCCCCACAGTAAAAAATTTAGGTATTTGTAATAGTTACAGTGGTATAATGGAGTTGAATCATAATACACATTTAATTTACTTGAATGAAACCAAATGTGGATACTGAGAGAGAAATCGTCAATCTCATCTCTGTATCCCTGCCCTCACCCTATTTACCATCTCTCCCTCAGCCTTTCAAACTAGACCTTAACCTCTACTGAACTAAAAAAAAAGTCAGAAAAGAAAAAGAATAATAATAAATGGGAGATTTGGGGCTTTCAAGTGCCTGGTGTTCACAATTTAAAGAGGATTTAATAGCAGTTACATAACTTAAATGTATGGGATGTAATTATTTTTTTAAAATATACCAATAAAATTGAAAAAAAAATAAAGAGGATTTAAAGTTTTGTTGTTTTATTTTTCAAGGGCAATCTGTGCCTGATTTTTCAATTCTCAGGACACCTGACTTTTGCCCCTAACCTTGCATCCTCCATATTAGATATGAAGTGAAAAGACAGGTGCCAGAGATTAAGTAACCTGCCATCCCCAATCTGGTGAGGAGCCAGGACTCAAATGCAGTTGTACCAAATGACTGAGCCCCTTTTCAGTCTCATGCTTCCCACATGGCTGTGCTCAACAATTGCATAGCCATTTGGCTCCTCAGGAAGGCTCTGGGTGGTTGCTTTGGGTATTCCCTTGAATGAGTAGTTATTACACTTAGCTTTCTCATGCATTATGTTCATCATTTCTAACAGAGATTTCCCTTCTGGATTTGGTTTGGCTCAGTCCAGTGTTAAAATGAGTTTGAGGCCTAGGGGAGCTGGTGACTAATGACAGAAAGGCAGCCATCAGTGTCCTGTGTAAGAATGGAAAATCAGTTTGGGGTGAACATTTTTCATATGCCACAGGTAATCCACAAAGCAATTAATCTGCATATAGATAATTACAAATTGATCCAGTTGTACCTCTCCAAAATCAAAACTGTGGTTTATGTAAGTAGAAAGCTTATATGCTATGTTCTGAGGTCCACCCAGAGTCACCCTGCCTAGAAAAGTCCTTTAGCTAGCCTGGAAGCCTGCTATTAACATCTCTTCTGCTTGATGTTCTTCAGTGGTTCCCCACTGCTTTTACACTAAAGTCTCATCTCTTTAACATGACCCAAAGGACCTCTATATCTGCTTATATCTTTAGTTTTGTTTCCTACCTTTCTTCTACCTCCCAGAAGCTATAACAAACTAATTTCATTTTCTCAATTAGACCATGCTTCAGTTCATTCTAGACCTTGCTGCATATTGTTCACCATGCCAGGAATACTCATCCCCTATGCTAAGACCCACCAGATCTCAACCCTCAGACCCAGGGAAGTCCACACCGATGCCCCTTATAGCCTCACTTATACTTGGTTGCAATTTCTGGTTCCTCTGACAGAAGCTCCTTCAGGGGAAGAGCTCTGTCTGCTTTCCACCATACCTCATATCCTTACTATGTCAGTACATATAGGGGATGCTCAATGGCTATTGATGAATGAATGACCCAATCATCAATTAAGATTAAACTTGCAATTCTCTGTGTGGGAGAAATAGCTTCATAGCCATCTGTATCTTTCCTTTTCATCTTTAATACCGTAACTAATACATGAATATATTCTCCTTGTTAAAAAAGATGTAAGAAGAAGGAAAGAGAAGAAACATTGCAAATGAAGCTAAACTCCTCTTAACTGCTGTTTCCAGGCCCAGGATTCTCCCTTATATTTAGTGTTATTTTTCCTAGCATGTATGTGTGTGCATGTAAGATGTGCACATGTATTTCTGCACCCACATATCCTACAAAGAAAATTTATAGTATGGAAATATCTATTTGCAGCTTATTTTTTCACATTTACAACATGTTACAAATTTGGTCTTGTGTTAACATCCTTAGCTTTAATTCATTCTTTTTAGAGGCTGTCAAGATTTCAGAACATGGATAGAACAGTGTATGAGTTATTCCCCTACTGTCCATCAATATTTAAGTACAAAGTGATCCTGAACTCTTTGAGAGAGTGGGGCACTTCGGGGATCATATGATCTTCTCTAGACACTGGAGTCCCTCTGGCAGCATCCCTCTACATATGTCTCCCATTCTTCCTTGGATACTTAAAGGAACAGAATGCTCTGTACCAGAGATGGCAACCCTAATTAGAACATTTATTCCCACATCAAACTAAAATCTTCATCCTTTTCATCTCTACCCTTCATTGTTGGTTCTTTCATCTGGAACTTCAGCCACTAAGTGCACTTCCTTCTCCTCTCCACTCGCTCTCCAGATGTGTGATGCAAACTGTCTCCCACAAACCATTCATCTTAATCTTTAACCAAATTCTTTAGATTTGACTTCTAGACCCCATAAACACCAGACAGTCTTGTGAATGCACCTGGATTGGAAAATCCTCTCTTAAAGTGTCACTCTTAGGAGGAAATGCAGCATACTAGCTCTTTGGGGTTATCTCTGGGCTCTTTGGGATTATCATCTCCCTCAGGTTAATCACTAAGGGTCCATTAACATCACCCATTATCTGCATAACTTTAGGCTCCAAGGAAAAAAGGAGCAGGATGAAGAAATTTGGATCAGACTGGGATGACAGTGGGTGCAGACTCTTCTGGAATGTAGGCCTGGGAGGGGGTAGGGGGACATCAAGAGGATTCCAAGTTTCCCCAGAAAGTGCCAATGAGCAGAGAATGGAGCTCACAATCCATCTCCTCTACCATTTTTCTTGGCATGAGCTATGGAGAAAGCCAGTCCTCAGGAAGCTGGGGACTCAGGCCTTCCTGCTGATTCTTGTCATAGTAAAGTAAGGAGCTCCTGGGCAGGCAGGCCCAGAGCTACTCCAGCATGAAGAGCAGGAACATTGTGCTGGGGAATAGCTGTTGGTGCCTGGTGTCATTTCTTCTCTGTTCAGTCCTTCAGGATGCCTGGTCTACCCACATTCACCTGTTTTGTGATGTGAAAGTAGGTCCCCCTGGTGGGTTAGTAGGAGGGACAAGTCTCACTTTCCTTCACAGGTGGTTTGTGTGTTCAAGGAGATCAGGGCCCAAATCCAGCCATGCCCTCTATCAGTCAGCACACTTTGGTAGTAAACAACAGAAGCAGACCCTGGTGGCTTAAGCAGAACAGGATTTACTAGAAGGAAATGGGAACAGAGGGAACTCATAGCCCCCATAAGAGGTTGAGGACCCAGGTTTAATTTCCATCCTGAGCCAATCCATTCAAGATTTAGTGATCTGGAAAGGTCAACTATCCTGACAGCTTGGTTTATGGTTCTAATCTAAACTCAGAAACAATGAATGTAAGGCATCCCCAATGTAACAGAACATTCTAACTCTTAGATAAGATTATCCCGGCTTCAGTTTCCTTATCTGTTTTTTTTTAGAGGACGATGTGCCCACCCACTTTGAAAGTTTTTTGTTAAAGTGCCTAGCATGAAGTAGGTGATCAACATTCTTCAACCTCAGCATGTCCTAGGACTAAAGTGAAAGCTTGCATCCTCTGCAGATAGACTCCGCACTACATTTACCAGCTCAACTGACCTCTTTCTAACACATCCTCACTGCTTGCAGGCCTTCATAAGAGACTCTCCTAATTCTTTAAATAGTACCTTCAAGAATCCCTTCCAGAGATGGAGGGAAAATTCCCACCCCAAGTGACTGCTCATGTGGCAGACAACTTTGAAAATAGTGAGAGGACAGCAAAGGGGAAGAAATTCAATAACTGCATAATTTAATGAAAGCAATCTTTCTCTGACTGTCTGAAGCCTTATCTGTTTCCTTACCCTTTGGAAAAGCACAGTTACCATATATTTTTGAAGTCTTTATACAACATAATAAAATTAGACTATTTATTATATGTGCATTAATCAGAATGTATCAAATTTTTATCAAGCAACCAAAATAGCTAACACTTATGGATTTTGCATTATAATGTAGATCTGGGGTGGAGAAATGAATATTTTAGTAACTGCACTTAGTCCTTGCAGTGACAGAGATCTGGATCCCCTGATAGAAATAGGAGGTGGAAGGAGTCCCTTTTCTGCCCTGTTCTTACATGTTGCTGGTGGATTTGATCAGAAAAAGCTCATATTCTGCCTTCCTTCTTCCTCCTCTCCTCCTCCTCTGCCTTGTCTTTGCTCCTATTCTTCTCTTTGACCCTCTTCACCATCCCCTTTCTCTGCCTTTACCTTAGTCCCTCTGTCCTTATTTCCCCCTACTTATACCTTTGTATAGCAATAGCAATACCCAGGTCACAAGTCCCACCACTACAGGCTCATTCTTTAGAATAAAACAGTTTCCTTGGTAAAATGTAAGGAGCACTTAGAACAGGAGGCAGACAACTTGTTTTTATCCAGGTGCTCTTTAATTGTAAGTGTTTATCTATCTATCCTTACCCGCATGGTAGTTATCTCCATGCAAAATGTATCAAAGAGAAAGAGACACAGGATGTAGAGTTGGGAAGAGTTGGGAATCCCTGCTTGCCTTTTAACTACCTGTTACTTTGGGAGACCTAGACTCGTCTTTCACTGAAACACTCAGCACAATTCCAGGCACATAATAAACATTAAGTAACTTAGGAGAGTCAGTAGAGCTTAGAAATAACCATGCATAAGTAACTTAACCCCTCTCTGTCCCAGTTTCCTTATCTGAAAAATCAGGATAATTGTGCTACTTTTCAAGCTGCATCATTAGTAAGGGTTAAATAACTAATTCATATAAAATGCTTTAAGTAGTGTTTGGCATAAAGTATGTACTCATTGTGTGTTATCTGATATAAAGTAGGTCTGGGTTTGGTCAAGAAATACTCTAGGTATTTTCAGCAGAAAGGGATTTTTATCAAGGAGATTCAAGACACAGGTCTTTAGAGAAGCTGAGGGGATGAAAAAGACAGCCACCATTACTGTTTAGGAACTCAGGAATTGTAGCACCTGTGGGGTTGACTGGTAGGAGAATGTCCA
Source organism: Taxidea taxus jeffersonii (assembly GCA_003697995.1). Taxonomy (NCBI): domain Eukaryota; kingdom Metazoa; phylum Chordata; class Mammalia; order Carnivora; family Mustelidae; genus Taxidea; species Taxidea taxus. The sequence goes on along the minus strand of ML110003.1, from coordinate 103,834 downwards.
AAAGCTATTGGCATCACTCCATCCTGTCTGCCTTCTTCTGGAGAGCCTCTGGCTGCCCACTACTGCTTAGGAGAGTGGGGGTTCTGCTCTTCCTCTGCTGTTACCCCCATAAAGATAGAAAAATCTATCAACCACTGGTTGGAATTCCAGGAAATCTAGTTCCCAGAGCTCTAGGACTGTGATCTAGGGGAAAGCACAGAGGAAAGAAAATGGCACTAAGTTGCCCTTAGTGCAATCAGGCAGAGTAGGGAGAATACCCAGGGCTGATCTGAAGATGATGTGAGATTTAGAGTGTAAAGGCATTTTGTAAACTTCAAAGTTCCAGGCAGATACAAGATTCTGATGGTAATGGGAATCAAGCCAGGAGCCATATGCCCAGACAATGAATTCAAGAGCATATAAGAACATCTGGGAAACCAAGTGACAATGCAGTGAAACAACGTTCCATAGATAATTTGACACACGTAAGAATTTACCATGTGGGGGTGCCTGGGTGGCTCAGTGGGTTAAGCCTCTGCCTCCAGCTCAGGTCGTGATCCCAGGGTCCTGGGATCAAGCCCCGCATCGGGCTCTCTGCTCAGCGGGGAGCCTGCTTCCTCCTCTCTCTTTGCCTGCCTCTCTGCCTACTTGTGATCTCTCTCTGTCAAATAAATAAAAAAAAGAAAAAAAAAGAATTTACCATGTGTGGGGTTCTATTATAAAGGCTTTCTATGGGCTAAGTCACTTAATCCTTACAAAAAACCATGCAAGAGGTACTGTCATTAAACACATTTTACAGATGAGAAATTATGGTCCAGAGAAGTTAAGTAACTTGCCCAAGGTCACACTGCTCATAAATGGTCAAGCCAGGATTTGAATCCCAACAGTTTGATTCCAGGGCACGATTTCTTAACTACATGTTATAGCAAAGGGAAGAATGCACAGGCTGAGGTTAGCTGACTTCACATCAATGGGGCACTGGATCTGGCTGTAGCCAGGGGTCTGTTGCATCATCCAGTGTGGCTTTTACAGCCTCAGAGCAGAGGTTATTTTAAAGCACAGTTCTTCTTTTTTGCTTCCAGCAGCAGTTGTGGGTCAAGGCTGGGGATGTGTTCTCCTATAAAGAAGAATTCGACAAAGTGATTTGCCCCAGGATGGCTGTCCATGGAGTAGAGTCGTAACCTGCCCCAAGAACTGCCCCAAGATCCTCATTCAGCCCACAGTGGCACCTCTTCTGTGGTTTTCTGAGATCCAGGAGAAACTGATCATCATTCAGTGATCACCATAAAAATTATTATTTTAATTTAAAAAATCAAAGTTAGTTAATTACTTTGTACATGACAAAAATAGGATATAAGAAAGTGCAAAGAAAAGCCTTGCTCATCAATATAATTATGGTATTTTCTACACCTTGTTAAGATTTCACCTTGTGAAAAATAGAAATGGTTGGTATCTTGAGAGGCAGTTGTGGTCTGAGGATTTGTAGCACATGACCCATTTCTTCTAATAGCCTTCCCTCACCTTTGATTTTTTCTTTGTCAGCTGCTTCTAGAGCAGAAAAGGCCATATTTACCTTAGAATGCCAGAGCATTGTTGGTGGACTAGAAAATGAAACTATATAAGAAATGTCAAGTGTGCAGAGAAGGCTTGGAAATTATGGTTTTAAATTATAAAAGTTCTCTATAGCAGAAAAGAAGGAAGAAGCCAAACCATGCTCTGCTTCAGCTCAGGATCACATTAGCCCTGGAATGAACCAGACCCTCCCTGAAACCTTCATCAGTGACTCAGCATACAGGAACTAATCAATTGTCTAGCTGCCCCAGTAGAAGGATGACCAGGAATAGGAATGTGAGCATAATCCAAAAATTCATCAAGGGGTTGGAACTCACGAAGTAAAAGCAAAACCAGAATGTTGATAAGAAAATGTAGCAATTATCATTTTAAGAAGCACAATGTTTTATATTATTAAACTCCTGTTAGCAAAATTTCCCTAGTTCTTGTTAGAAAAATGGCTATCCCTGTTAATGGAGACATTCCAACATTTGAGAGAGTCCCTGCATTTGCTCTTGTTTTGCCTGTATTAATCTCCATGCCATTTAAGTAAAGATGTCACCTCATACAACCCCTTACTGGCAAAGCTGTGAGGGATCTGGGGTCGTGTTCTTGCAGCAAACCAGGTGCTTGTAAAGTCTTTGCTCACTGATTTTATTCTTCCTGGTTTGGAAAGACACATCCCAGGGCCAAGCAGGAAGTGAAAGCAGTGTGTAAGACAGGGGTACTGGGATTGTGCTGAGCTGCAGAGGGCTACTCTCCCTGAAAGCAGGACCCAGCCTATTGCTGCCTTGTTTGATTATTGACCCATATTGCTAGATATTCCTTTTTTTTTTTTTTTTTTGAGAAGAACCTGAACTGATGAAAAAAAAAAACCAAAACCCTGAATTTTACATATCAACAACTAATTACTTTTAAAACACTGTGTAGGTCAACCTAGCATGTCTTTGGACCAAATACAGCTCAGAAAAGCTTCTCCCCAGACACCTCTTAAAGCAGGCAGCTGCTTTATAAAATAACTAAAGTCCCATGAAATGTGGAGTAAAGGTAATGTTTGGGGTAGCAGCCATTGAAGGAAATGATGACCTTCATTTACTTCTAATAATGGATTATCTGGAGTCCCTGGGGAGACAAGGATATAGAAACAGTCTTCACAAACATAGTCATGTTGGCCAGGATTGAATGGTACAATTGTTCGAAGCATCACAGTGAATAACATGAGCAGAGGTGGGAATAGAGGGGACCCAACCTGGATGGAGCAGACAATGCCATTTGGCAGTGGTTGGTTCACATATAAGATTGTTCCAGGTGGCACATGAACCTGTGTGATGTTGTTGTTTAAATAATTGGGAATTTATTTTAATACCACCTGTGTGCCACCTCCAACCATGTTCTGCCCCATGTGTGAGTTGTAGGGATGATGGACATGAAGGCGCCTGGGTATATTCATGTCTGAAGAGTAGGGTATACAGCCTTTCCTTAAAAATGGGAATGGGAATAGGAATAGGAGTAGAGGGGGCTTGCATGCAGGGCTGAGGACTTCAGAGTTCCTCATCTCAACAGAGACCTTTTCTGGCCTGTCTTCTGGAGAACATGCAGGGGACCTCTGGGCTCACACATTAGTTGCACATGAGTGAGTTTTAATTAAAGCCCAGAGTTTTAAGAACTCCATATTTCCCACAGGTAACCTTTCAAACCACAGTTTCTTAATTCAGAGAATTCAAAGCTCCTTAAGAGAACAAGGTGGCGTTTTATCTAGGAGTAATCTTGCTTCCAAAATCCTTTCTCTTGATGTATTTTTTAATGTGTTATGGATGTGCTCCCTCCTTGTTCAGAGAAAACCCTATCTTGGTGTCCTAGAGGCTGGTAAATACAGGGGCAGAGACACCTGTGGTACCAGGATGGAAGGGCTATGCCCAGCCCGTCAAGACTGTCCAACAGATTCAGCTCTGGCATCAGGGACAGCTAGATCTCTTGCACAACCATTTGGTAAAATGGTAGCACCTCTTGGTAGCCTGGCTTCCTTCAAGCTTCCTAGTTGACCATGGCACCTCCCTGGGATGTGCTTTGTCTGGTAGTGGGATACAGGAATGTCTCTGAAGGATGATATTGTCCCTGTCATATCTACTGTTAACCTGGGGCTGTCTCTTTTCTCCACACTTTGGCCATATTTGGTCACTCCACTCCCAGGGTCAGTGGGTACTGTTTTTGTCCTCATTCTATAGATGGGGGAATGGAAGACAAGAGGGTTTACATTATGTCCTCAGCATCTATAGGTGGCTTTAGACCCAGGCAGTGGGGCTCTGGATGTACTCTGACCTGCTGTGCTGTCCTGCCTCTCATGGTTACCTGTAGCTAGGAGAACATCCAGATGAGAACAATCTGTGCATCAGTTCAACTTCAAGGAACAGACTGGGCTTTCTCACCTACTGTTGGACTCCTCAAAGGCCCACAGGCTAGTCTGCCCACAGAACACCTGGCAGAGTTTTCCCCTGCCCCATCCAGGTACCATCTCATTATGTCCTAATACTCTACACATCAGTATTACAATGTATTTGGTCACTAGCCTGTAACACTGGCAGAGGCAGGGAGTGAAAGTACCCTGGGAAAACAGAATTGTGGATATGATTAGGTCTACTATATGGAATTTGGCTTCTTGTCTTCCCACCTGAGTTCCACGGTGAGTTTATAGAGTTCCATTTTTAGCCTTAAATTGGCCTAAATGTTTTTAGCTTTGGAACCAGGCCTCCTCACCTGAACAGCATAACAAGCATCCTATCCATGTCCATTACTATTAACCCCCAAACTCATGGAGAAGATTCTGGGTGCATTCAGAGGCAAATTCGCCAAGAGCCATTTCCATTCAATTTGGTAGGAATGTCTTTAGTGCCCAATACCAAAGATGCATGAGCAGAGTTGGCACCTGCTTCCATAATGCTTTTGAATTGAAAATCCAAAACCAAAGCCCAAGAACTCAGAGAAAAGAAAGAACACAAGAGCGAATGCCATTTGTGCTGACTGGTGACTAAGGCAGGGCAATTTCTATCCAGAGAAGGAAGGAGGGTAAAATTTACAGATGCCTCTGCACATGACCAGGACTATGGGCTCAGAACTTGCACCTGTACTAGGCCTTAGATCCTCACAGCCAATTGGTGAGCTCAATACTATTATCTGGGGCCAGAAAGGACAGAAAGTAAGCTGAGGCACTGTCTCTGTGGGATCTTGAGGCTATGGGGAGACAGGGTTAGAGCAGGTGGAGTGCAGAGGACAGGTGAGGAGTTAGCCAGGTTCTGGACTCATATGACCTTACTGGGTCTGACTTCAAAGTGAACAACCAGTCAAAGCAGAAATCATGGGCCAAGCCTTGTTCTTTCTTGTACTCTGTAGTGGCTGGACCTTGACCACTTGCTGAAAAAATTGTTTTATATTATTCAAAGAATGAATTAATAATATTATTTGAGAGCTCTTATGGAACAGAAACATGACAGAAGGATAATAAATTTAAACTCGTGATTGCTGTCCTCATGACTTTAATTTTCAATTATCACTTCACATGCTCCTCAGAGTATGTCTGCAGCTAAGAACTAAATATCTCATCAGAATGTGGGGCAAATGCTTAAGACACAGAATTCTAGGAGGCAGGAGGACAGATTTGGAGCCCTGGAGGGTCTCATTCCAATTCCATCAGAAGACCTAGAAGGCTCACAGGGTGGCCATGAGTGAGACCGTGACATGCAGCCCCCAAAACTAGAATTTACCTGTACCCCAGAGCTGATCCAACACCAAGAGACTATCTCACACGTTGCTTAAATATACCAAGGCTGGTGTGAAAACCAGAAGACTAGTAAGGCATAAAGGCAAGAATATAACTAGACCATTGCATATCCAAGACCAGATTTAGGAGAAAAAGTTAGACAACTCACAGTTTTAATGTTTTTATTCATTTTGAAATTCTGTTATGTCCATCTTCACTCCAAGAGCAAACCATCCACAGGCCCTGGACAGGACATAGAGGGGCACCCTCCCCTCCCCTGGGTGTTTCTTGAATGGGCAGGACTATGTCTTCAGGCTGATTCTTTCTTTTCTTTTCTTTTTTTTTTTAAAGATTTTATTTATTTATTTGACAGAAAGAGATCACAAGTAGGCAGAGAGGCAGGCAGAGAGAGAGAGAGAGGGAAGCAGGCTCCCTGCTGAGCAGAGATCCCGATGCGGGACTCGATCCCAGGACCCTGAAAACATGACCTGAGCCGAAGGCAGCGGCTTAAACCACTGAGCCACCCAGGTGCCCCTTATTCTTTCTTTTCATGAGAAAAGACTTCAGCCAGATTCGTGCTTCTGGCTTGGGAATCACTTTATTAGTAAAATACTTCTTATATCTCTAGGCTCTCAACAGTACGTATCGCCTTCAGTAGTGTGGGGCCCAGAGTGTAAGGGTACCTTTCTATCTTTCATTGCCAAAGCTTGGATTTTTGATAGATCTAGTCCATAGCCTAGGCCACAACATTCAGTGCTTTAACTCCCTACTTCTCATTTTCCTGATGTACATATATTATAGAAAAATAGCATAATGTTGAGAAGTATAGAATAAATGGAATGGCATTAGAGAATGTCTCACACAGTGCTGGGCTCCAAAATGAGGCCATTCTTGTGGTCAATTTGATCACACAATTTTGAGGTCTTCAGTGTCCTCCATGGACTTGCCCCTGTTCTGCTTCCTTCTCAGAACTTAGAAATCAGAAAATGTCTGGAAAAACAGGACTGTGCTCAGAAGGGGATGACAAATCACTGGGTGGGCACCTAGCACCAATATTCACAGAGCAGCCCAGGATAGAAGCCTGCCTTCCTGCCTATATTCATCACAAATCCTGGCTCAAGGACCCCAGGCCTCCCTAGGCAAGAGGACTACTAAGTAAGTGGTCCTGAACATGGCACGGATGGTCTAGCCAGTCTCCCATGGCAAAAACTACCACAACTTGTTGATACCTTCATGTAGTTTGGGGGAGCAGTTGTTGACAGGTGAGCTGCTGCTTCCATTCTGGCTAACTTTATAGCTAGCTCCTAGCTTAATGCTCTTACAGACTGAGGATAAATGCTCTTTCATGGAGCATGGAGAACCTCACAGGGATTATTTCTCAGACTTTAAGAGCTAGAACTCTAGGAACAGTCTTAGAGGGTCAGACTCCAGTGGCCCTGGATGGGAAGGAAGGAGGACTCTATTCTGCCTATCTGGTCAAGTGCAGAGCACAGTGCTTGGCCCAATTTCCAAATACTCTGTCACCGTTAGCTATATATCTTTGTGACTGTTGATTCCTGGACATGCAGGGCCTGATGTGGGGCCTGGCACAGAGTAGGACCACAGTAAATGTTTACTGTGAGTAAGTGAGTGAGTGGACAAATCTGAATGCCACACAGCCCTCATTCAGTTGCCAGTGAGTCTGTGAACTTCAGAACCTCAAAAGAGAAGGTGCTTTTTGACCCATTTTTCACTGTTTCCCATATTGGCCCATGACTACATCAGGGTGCCCACATCACATAAAGGAAGAGCTTTATCCAGGAGACCAGCTATAAATTGGGATCCATCACGAGTCCAGGCTGGGAGCAGGACGTGGCACTATGAGCACAGGATCCGAAACCAGCAAGCAGACCTGGCTAGGCCCTGGGTGTTAGCCACTGGGCACCTGGCCCCTGACATAGCTGGAGGCCCTGACCACTGCAGACCACCCACCATTCCCAGGCTCAGCCCAGAGGCTCCCTGGCAGTTCATGGACAGGGTCTAAGCAGGAAACTTCTGTTGCTGAAACAGAACTCCAGTGAGTCAGGAACAAGGCTGAGGGAGCTGAGTAGTGATGGCATCCATTCCAGTGTCAACACAGCAACCTATTGCAAGGGTACCAGTCAGGTCAAAACTCCCTTACCCAAAATTTTAAAAAGCTCTGAAATCTGAAAGTCTTTTAATAAGTTTGATGTCAAAACTCACTGGGTAAAAACATTTGACTAAAATGATAGGTATTTATCATATTTATTTATCTCACTCAGTATGAATGTTTCTATATTTAGCTACATAAATATTAGCATGTTTGATTGGGAGGCATTGCCCTCAATCCTGTGTGGAATGGCACATAATATAAGTGGTGTGTGCCATGTTACCTTCCTAAATGCTAACAAAGCCCGAGTTCTGCAACTCAGTTGGCCTCAAAAATTTTAGATAAGGAAATATACACCAATCTGGAATAACCAGATTGGCAGGTGATACTCATACCAGACCTTATAGCTATTCTCTCTTAATCCTTGCCATAACCGTAAGAGGTAGATGCTATCATTTTTGTTCCTACTACAGAGATGGGAAATCTCAGGCCTAAAAAAATAAAATAACTTGCTCAAAGTAGAAACACTTAATAAGTGGCAGAGTTAAGAATCAGACCCAGGCAATCTGGCTTGAATATCTGTCTTCTTAACCACTGTCCTATGCTGAGTTGGAGTTGTGTTGACTAAGAAATGTCCTACTCACCCAGAGGCCTTGTCTGCCTGTGCCAGAGCTGATGTCTTACCCAGAGCTTGCAGCAAGTCTCCATCTTTTGTCAAATGCAAGGCGCATGGAGAAATCAACAGGATGAAGCAGTAGTTAGCAATTAGACTGTGCTTACAGCACAGTCCCTAATCATAACCATCACTTAATCCATTTATGCTGCTCAGGCATCTGAACAATCCCTTATCCATTGAAAAAGAAAAAAAAAAAAAGCAGTGACTGCTTTTCCATAAGGCAGGGCCATGCCTGACTATGTTGAGCTTGAGGGGCGCTGTGCAAAACATTCTGCTCCCAGTACCTAGGCTAGCCTCTTATGGTCCTAGAGCACGTGCTGGAACTTGGGAAAAGCTGAAGGAGACCCTTGAGAGATGCACTTCCCGTTTCCAAAGAGAGATCTTCAGAATGCCATTTTGTACCTGGCTTTCTACCATATCAACATTCGCTTTCCTAGGCGGGTTTATTTCCTTCCTGTCTGCCACAGTGCTGGGTAGAAGTGTCTCATAGACATGCTGTGAACATCGAGAAGTTGAGAGGCTCTCTCTGGACCTCTGTCTGCTGTGTTAAAATAAATGCTTCTAGTTTCTTGTTTGGAAGCCTTCATGATAACTTGATCCCTTACAAGGACTTCATCCCATCCCTGTTCCCAACTCTGTTCCTGCAAGTACAAGCAAACAAGTACAGACTATAGTGAGAAGAAGTACCAGGGTCTGATTTCCACCAAACAGCCAAGCAGTGTCTTCCCTGCTCTCAGAGACGTAATGCTCTTTCTACTAGCCAGTGCTGCCCAGTCATTGTGGTCTGTCCCACGTGGATTTGCCTGTGTTGGATTCAGTATCAACTCCTAGAGGAGCATCAGCCCAGCCATCCTAGTCAGCAGCTGCCCAGCTCTGGGGGGCTCACATCCTCCTCTGCAGAGCTCTCTACTGCAGGCCCTGCATAAGACTTCTCTCCTTGTGGATCCCCACATTCCTTCCCCTCTGGGAGTCACTTCCGCAGAGGTGAGGAAGGCAGGGCACGAATGCTTAAATGCTAAACTTCCCTCCTCTACGGAGAAGTCCATAAATCTCTAACTGGTGTTTGCCCTCTTTGGAATAAACTCCTAGTTGATTTCTAAAGATTGCTGTTTGCAAATTAAATTACACTTCCCTTATCCATTATATAAAGAAGCATAAACCAGTCACCTCTTCTGGGCATACACCCCCTCCTTGGGCTCCTAGGGTGTGATTACATTACTTCAATTGCAAGGCTTCCATTCCACTCAAGCTACATGAATTGTCTCTCTTGCTTGTTTAATTGCCCATGTCTTATTACAGAGAATTTATTGTTTTAGTGCAGCATAAAGTTCAAATATTTTATGCAAGATGAATATGGCCACTAACGTTTTTATTCCCTTCCCAAGTTCACACTTACAAAATTCACATTGGAAACTTCTCAAAATGTTTGTGGCCAATATTGCAAAATGCCAAAACTTCCATAAGTTGGTGGTTTTTTAAAAAGAAAAGACTCTAAAGAGTGTATATCCTTCTCTAACATTGCTGGGGATTTTTTTGAGTGATGCTGACACAACCTCATGAAGAACTTCCCCTAGGTGTGAAAGTGCCTTTGAAAACACATTGGGAATGAACTGTTGATACACACAACAACCTGAATCACCAGAGAATGATGCTGAGTAAAAAAAGCCAACCCCAAAAGGCTACAAATGCATCATTCCATTCATATAACATTTTTTAAATGTAAAATTATTGAAATGGAGAACAGCTCAGTGGTTGACAGGGGTTAAGGAGGGGGTAAAGGAAGGATAGTAGGTGTGGGTATAAAAGGGTAAGGTGGGGGATCCTTGTGATGACAGAATCTGTATCTTGACTGCATCCACAGCAATATCCTGGTTGTGATGTTGCACAACAAAGCTTGCAAAAGCTTTGCAAGATATTATTACTGGGATAAACCCAGTAAAGTGTACATAGGCTTTTTCTGCATGATTTCTTATAGCTGCATGTGAGTCTATAATTATCTCAAAATAAAAAGTATAATTTAAAAAGCATATTGAAAAATAAGGGGATATTATGACTAGATATATGTTTAGATATGTGATAAACTGAGTTCATTTTACAATTGGGTATTATATATATTAATGTATATTCATTGTACAATTCTTTCACCTCTTCTCCAAGCTTCAAGATTTTCATAATAAGCTGCTATAAAAAATATACTGGAAATGTAAGCAATAGCCCTAACAGAGAACAGATATAGGACAGGACCCAACTATACAATTCTGGAGATCACAGTGGACCAACAATAGTACACAGTGTTCTGGTTTCTCCACATCCTTTCCAACATTTGTTATCTCTGTTTTACTTTTTTTATATGTTTTTTTGATAGTTGCTATCCTAACAGGTAAACTGATAACTCAAAGTGGTTTTACTTATGATTAGTGATATTGAACAAATTTTCATATACTTGTTGACCATTTGTATTCTTTGAAGAAATGTCTATTCAAGTCCTTTTACCTATTTTTCAAATTTTATTATGTTATGTTAATCACCATAAAATACATCATTTGTTTTTGATGTATTGTTTCATAATTCTTTGTTTGCATATAACACCCAATGCTCCATGCAGTACATGCTCTCCTTAATACCCATTACCAGGCTAACCCAACCCCCTACTCCTCTCCCCTCTAAAACCCTCAGTTTGTTTCTCAGGAGTCCACAGTCCCTCATGGTCCGTTTCCCCCTCTGATCCCCACCCCCTTTCATTTTTCCTTTCCTTCTCCTAATATCCTCCATGCAATTCCTTATGTTCTGCATATAAGTGAAACCATATGATAATTGTCTTTCTCTGCTTGAATTATTTCACTTAGCATAATCTCCTCCAGTTCCACCCATGTTGATGCAAAAGCTGGGTATTCATGCCTTTCTGATGGCTGAGTAATATTCCATTGTCTATATGGACCACATTTTCCTTATCCATTTGTCTGTTGAAGGGCATCTCGGCTTCTGCAGTTTGGCTACTGTGGACATTGCTGCTATGAACATTGGGGTGCATATGGCCCTTCTTTTCACTACATCTGTATCTTTGGGGTAAATACCCAGTAGTGCAATTGCTGGGTCATAGGGTAGCTCTATTTTTAATATTATTTCTTTCCTTATCCTAACCATGGACTTAGTTTCTTCCTCTTCTTTTTCTAGTTCACTGAAGTTCAAACTTATGTTGTTTAATTGAGATCTTTCTTCTTATTTGATGTAGGTGCTTACCATTGCAAACTTGACTGTTAATATTGCTTTTGCTGCATCCTATAAGTTTCATATGTTGTGTTTTTATTTTCATTTGTTTCAGGATGTTTTCTAATTTTCCTTTTGATTTCTTCTTGGGCCCATTGGTTGTTCTAGTGTGTGTTATTTAATTTCCACATATTTTTGAATTTTGTAGTCTTCTTCTATTGATTTCTAACTTTTGTTATAGGTTTCAGAAAACATACTTGATGTTTCAGTTCTCTTAAATTTAAGATTTTTTTGTGATCTAGCACATGATCTATCCTAGAGAATATTCTGTGTGCACTTGAAGAATATGTATTCTGCTGCTGTTTGGTGGTATGTCAGTTGGTATGTCAATTAAGTCTGTTTGATCTACAGTATTGTTCAAGTCCACTGTTTATTGATCTTCTGTCTGGATGTTCTATCCATTATTGAAAGCAGAGTATTGAAGTCTTCTGTTCTTGTATTGCTGTTTCTTCCTTCAATTCTGTGAATGTTTGTATCATCTATTTGGGTACATTGCTGTTAAGTTTGTATATATTTATAATTATTGTACCTTCCTGAAGAATTTCCCCTTTTATTGTTATATAATGTCTTTCTTTATCTCCTGTGACAGTTTTGACTTAAAATTTATATTACCAAAAAGAAATTATATTACCTGGCATAAGTATGACCATCCCTGCTCTCTTTTTGATGACGTTTACATGGAATATATTTTTCGTTCCTTTTATTTTTCACCTATATTAGTTCTAACATCTAAAGTTAGACTCTTGTAGACAGCATATAGTTGGATCTTGGTTTTCATTTCCTTCCTTCCATCTTTCCTTTTTTCTTCCTTTTTTCTTCCTTTCCTCTTTCTTTCCTTTCTTTCACCTATTTAGCCATTCCATGTCTTTTGGTTAGAGTTTAAACCATTTACATTTAAAGTAATTACTGATAGGGAAGGACTTACTGTTGACATTTGTTCATTACTTTCTGTCTGTCTTACATTATTTTTATTATTTTTTTTGTAGGGCTATGCTTTGATTCCTTTCTAATTTTCTTTAGTATATCTTCCATAGGTATATCCTTTGTGGTTACGATGGAACATACATAGAACATCTTATAACAGTTGGCTTTGCATTCATTTGGGGAACAATATCCTTGTAACTGGTTTCTGGTTTTCTCACAAAGGGAATTGGTTTGTGTGTTGTTGGATCAGTATCTTCATGAGAGAAGGATGGTCTGGGGATTTCCATTCCATGATCTTGCTCTCTAGAATCCTGAATCATCTTTCCTTGACAAAGCAGAAATCATATTTATGCTCCTCAATTCCCTCAGGACTTCTTTCGATTCAGCTTTCCAGCCTTTCCCCTGTATGATCTTTTCTTACAAAGGCAAATCAAGCTCCTGCTCTATGAAATGTAAAGTTCTAATAATTAAGGATTCCTTTCTACCCTGTAGAGACATAGACAGAGGCTTCACCTGGCTACTTTTCTCACAGTGCTCTTTCTCTCTCTCTTTCATAACTGAGATGATCTCTCTGAACAGAATGTGAGGTGGGAGCTCAATGTATTTTTGTTTTATTTTTGAGATACAGTCATTATAGAATATATCAGACTATATTGAAATTATTGCTTTCCTATCTGTCTTCTCTAATAGTCTATGAGCAGTTTGAAGGTGTGTCTGATTCATCTCCTTGCCCGCAAGGTAAGACTTGGTAAAGTAAATGCTTAGCCAGTGTTTCTTGCATGACCAGAATGGGTGGATAGATGGAAGGAGCACTGATGGAATATCAGGCCTCAGTGAGTAGGATCAGGAGGTACTTCTTCATTGATTTTTGATGTATACAACAGTATCCTGACAGCAAAGACAAGAGACAAATATATTTGTTGAAAAGCCTCCACATATCAGTATAGTGTGGTCAAACGGGCAGCTAGCCTAAGTGCAAAAGAATAGTTCAAAATGTGGGTAATTTAGACCTACCTACAATATCCTCAATAAGTAGAGCTAGTCTGGTCCCTAAAGCATACCTCAAACAGTAAATACACCGATTTCAGAACCACCTCTAAATGTCATGTAAACCCTACATATGACACCAAGCTGATATCTATAGAGTGAATCCTTCCCAAACCACCCTCAGAATATTGTAGTCTCCCTAGAATCTCAGATAATACTGTGAGGACAAAGAACCTTATAGGGTCTCAGGAGACTCCATTGGCAAGTCAACCTGGCAATCCCCGAAGACAATGAGATAGCTTACACTTGACTTTTTAAAAATTTTTTTATTTAAGCTTTTTAAATTTAAATATATAATGTAACCCCACCACCCTCTCCCAACCCCTCTACCCCCCCCCAACCCCCTTAGTTTGTTTTATGACATTAAGAGTCTCTTTTGGTTTGTCTCCCTCTGGATCCCATCTTGTTTCATTTTTTTCTTTTCCTACCACCTTAACCCCCACCCCCGTTGCATCTCCACTTCCTCATATCAGGGAGATCATGTGGTAGTTCTCTTTCTCCAGTTGACTTATTTCGCTAAGCGTAATACACTCTAGTTCCATCCATGTCGTCGCAAATGGTAAGATTTCATTTCTTTTGATGGCTGCATAGTATTCCATTGTATATATATACCACCTCTTCTTTATCCATTCATCTGTTGATGGACATCTAGGTTCTTTCCATAACTTGGCTATTGTGGACATTGCTGCTATAAACATTTGGGTGCATGTGCCCCTTTGGATCACTACGTTTGTATCTTTAGGGTAAATACCCAGTAGTGCAATTGCTGGGTCATAAGGTAGCTCTATTTTCAATTTTTTGAGGAACCCCCATGCTGTTTTCCAGAGTGGTTGCACCAGCTTGCATTCCCACCAACAGTGTAGGAGGGTTCCCCTTTCTCCACATCCTCGCCAGCATCTGTCATTTCCTGACTTGTTCATTTTAGCCATTCTGACTGGTGTGAGGTGGTATCTCATTGTGGTTTTGATTTGTATTTCCCTGATGCCCAGTGATGTGGAGCACTTTTTCATGTGTCTGTTGGCCATCTGGATGTCTTCTTTGCAGAAATGTCTGTTCATGTCCTCTGCCCATTTCTTGATTGGATTATTTGTTCTTTGGGTGTTGAGTTTGCTAAGCTCTTTATAGATTTTGGATACTAGCCCTTTATCTGATATGTCGTTTGCAAATATCTTCTCCCATTCTGTCAGTTGTCTTTTGGTTTTGTTGACTGTTTCCTTTCCTGTGCAAAAGCTTTTGATCTTGATGAAGTCCCAATAGTTCATTTTTTCCCTTGCTTCCCTTGCCTTTGGCGTTGTTCCTAGGAAGAAGTTGCTGTGGCTGAGGTCAAAGAGGTTGCTGCCTATGTTCTCCTCAAGGATTTTGATGGATTCCTTTCTCACATTGAGGTCCTTCATCCATTTTGAGTCTATTTTCGTGTGTGGTGTAAGGAAATGGTCCAATTTCATTTTTCTGCATGTGGCTGTCCAATTTTCCCAACACCATTTGTTGAAGAGGCTGTCTTTTTTCCATTGGATATTCTTTCCTGCTTTGTTGAAGATTAGTTGACCATAGAGTTGAGGGTTTATTTCTGGGCTCTCTATTCTGTTCCATTGATCTATGTGTCTGTTTTTGTGCCAGTACCATACTGTCTTGATGATGACAGCTTTGTAGTAGAGCTTGAAGTCTGGAATTGTGATGCCACCAACTTTGGTTTTCTTTTTCAATATTCCTTTGGCTATTCGAGGTCTTTTCTGGTTCCATATAAATTTTAGGATTATTTGTTCCATTTCTTTGAAAAAATTGGATGGGATTTTGATAGGCATTGCATTAAATGTGTAGATAGCTTTAGGTAGCATAGACATTTTCACAATATTTATTCTTCCAATCCATGAGCATGGAACATTTTTCCATTTCTTTGTGTCTTCCTCAATTTCTTTCATGAGTACTTTATAGTTCTCTGAGTATAGATTCTTTGCCTCTTTGGTTAGGTTTATTCCTAGGTATCTTATGGTTTTGGGTGTAATTGTAAATGGGATTGACTCCTTAATTTCTCTTTCTTCTGTCTTGTTGTTGGTGTAAAGAAATGCAACTGATTTCTGTGCATTGATTTTATATCCTGACACTTTACTGAATTCCTGTACAAGCTCTAGCAGTTTTGGAGTGGAGCCTTTTGGGTTTTCCACATATAGTATCATATCATCTGCAAAGAGCAATAGTTTGACTTCTTCTTTGCCGATTTGGATGCCTTTAATTTCTTTTTGTTGTCTGATTGCTGAGGCTAGGACTTCTAGTACTATGTTGAATAGTAGTGGTGATAATGGACATCCCTGCCGTGTTCCTGACCTTAACGGAAAAGCTCTCAGTTTTTCTCCATTGAGAATGATACTTGCCATGGGTTTTTCAAAGATGGCTTTGATAATATTGAGGTATGTGCCTTCTATCCCTACACTTTGAAGAGTTTTGATTAGGAAGGGATGTTGCACTTTGTCAAATGCTTTTTCAGCATCTATTGAGAGTATCATATGGTTCTTGTTCTTTCTTTTGTTAATGTATTGTATCACATTGATTGATTTGCGGATGTTGAACCAACCCTGCTGCCCTGGAATAAATCCCACTTGGTCGTGGTGAATAATCCTTTTAATGTACTGTTGGATCCTATTGGCTAGTAGTTTGGTGAGAATTTTCGCATCTGTGTTCATCAAGGATATTGGTCTGTAATTCTCTTTTTTGATGGGATCCTTGTCTGGTTTGGGGATCAAGGTGATGCTGGCCTCATAAAATGAGTTTGGAAGTTTTCCTTCCATTTCTATTTTTTTGGAACAGTTTCAGGAGAATAGGAATTAATTCTTCTTGAAATGTTTGGTAGAATTCCCCTGGAAAGCCATCTGGCCCTGGGTTTTTGTTTGTTTGGAGATTTTTGATAACCGTTTCAATCTCCTTACTGGTTATGGGCCTATTCAGGTTTTCTATTTCTTCCTGATTCAGTTTTGGCAGTTTATATGTCTCTAGGAAAGCATCCATTTCTTCCAGATTGTCAAATTTGTTGGCATAGAGTTGCTCATAATATGTTCTTATGATTGTTTGTATTTCTTTGGTGTTGGTTGTGATCTCTCCTCTTTCATTCATGATTTTATTTATTTGGGTCCTTTCTCTTTTCTTTTGGATAAGTCTGGCCAGGGGTTTATCAATCTTATTAATTCTTTCAAAGAACCAGCTCCTAGTTTCATTGATTTGTTCTATTGTTTTTTTGGTTTCTATTTCATTGATTTCTGCTTTGATCTTTATTATTTCTCTTCTCCTGCTGGGTTTAGGCTTTCTTTGTTGTTCTCTCTCGAGTTCCTTGAGGTGTAGGGTTAGGTTGTGTATTTGAGACCTTTCCTGTTTCTTGAGATAGGCTTGTATCGCTATATATTTTCCTCTCAGGACTGCCTTTGCTGTGTCCCACAGATTTTGGACCGTTGTGTTTTCATTATCATTTGTTTCCATGGTTTTTTTCAATTCTTCTTTAATTTCCTGGTTGACCCATTCATTTTTTAGAAGGATGCTGTTGAGCCTCCATGTATTTGTGCTCTTTCCACATTTCCTCTTGTGATTGAGTTCTAGCTTCAGAGCATTGTGGTCTGAAAATATGCAGGGAATGATCCCAATCTTTTGATACCTGTTGAGACCTGATTTATGACCCAGGATGTGATCTATTCTGGAGAATGTTCCATGGGCACTAGAGAAGAACGTGTATTCTGTTGCTTTGGGGTAGAATGTTCTGAATATATCTGTGATGTCCATCTCGTCCAGTGTGTCATTTAAGACCTTTATTTCCTTGTTGATCTTTTGCTTGGATGATCTGTCCATTTCAGTGAGGGGTGTATTAAAGTCTCCAACTATTATTGTATTCTTGTCAATGTGTTTCTTTGATTTTGTTATTAATTGGTTTATATAGTTGGCTGCTCCCATGTTAGGGGCATAGATATTTAAAATTGTTAGATCTTCTTGTTGGACAGACCCTTTGAGTATGATATAGTGTCCTTCCTCATCTCTTATTATAGTCTTTGGCTTAAAATCTAATTGATCTGATATAAGGATTGCCACCCCAGCTTTCTTCTGATGTCCATTAGCATGGTAAATTGTTTTCCACCCCCTCACTTTCAATCTGGAGGTGTCTTCAGGTCTAAAATGAGTTTCTTGTAGGCAGCATATGGATGGGTTTTGTTTTTTTATCCATTCTGAAACCCTGTGTCTTTTGATTGGGGCATTTAGCCCATTTACGTTCAGGGTAACTATTGAGAGATATGAATTTAGTGCCATTGTATTGCCTGTAAGGTGATTGTTACTGTATATTGTCTCTGTTCCTTTCTGATAATACTTTTAGGGTCTCTCTTTGCTTAGAGGACCCCTTTCAATATTTCCTGTAGAGCTGGTTTGGTGTTTACAAATTCTTTCAGTTTTTGTTTGTCCTGGAAGCTTTTTATCTCTCCTTCTATTTTCAATGATAACCTAGCTGGATAAAGTATTCTTGGCTGCATGTTTTTCTCGTTTAGTGCTCTGAATATATCATGCCAGTTCTTTCTGGCCTGCCAGGTTTCTGTGGATAAGTTGGCTGCCAATCTAATATTTTTACCATTGTATGTTACAGACTTCTTGTC
>ML110003.1:47477-85507 GCA_003697995.1 Taxidea taxus jeffersonii | reverse complement strand
TTATGATTGTTTGTATTTCTTTGGTGTTGGTTGTGATCTCTCCTCTTTCATTCATGATTTTATTTATTTGGGTCCTTTCTCTTTTCTTTTTGATAAGTCTGGCCAGGGGTTTATCAATCTTATTAATTCTTTCACAGAACCAGCTCCTAGTTTCATTGATTTGTTCTATTGTTTTTGTTTGTTTGTTTGTTTCTATTTCATTGATTTCTGCTTTGATCTTTATTATTTCTCTTCTCCTGCTGGGTTTAGGCTTTCTTTGTTGTTCTTTCTCGAGCTCCTTTAGGTGTAGGGTTAAGTTGTGTATTTGAGACCTTTCCTGTTTCTTGAGATAGGCTTGTATTGCTATATATTTTCCTCTCAGGACTGCCTTTGCTGTGTCCCACAGATTTTGGGCCATTGTGTTTTCATTATCATTTGTTTCCATGGTTTTTTTCAATTCTTCTCTAATTTCCTGGTTGATCCATTCATTCTTTAGAAGGATGCTGTTGAGTCTCCATGTATTTGGGCTCTTTCCAAATTTCCTCTTGTGATTGAGTTCTAGCTTCAGAGCATTGTGGTCTGAAAATATGCAGGGAATGATCCCAATCTTTTGATACTGGTTGAGACCTGATTTATGACCCAGAATGTGTATTCTGTTGCTTTGGGATGGAATGTTCTGAATATATCTGTGATGTCCATCTGGTCCAGTGTGTCATTTAAGACCTTTATTTCCTTGTTGATCTTTTGCTTGGATGATCTGTCCATTTCAGTGAGGGGTGTGTTAAAGTCTCCTACTATTATTGTATTCTTGTCCATGTGTTTCTTTGATTTTGTTATTAATTGGTTTATATAGTTTGCTGCTCCCATGTTAGGGGCATAGATATTTAAAATTGTTAGATTTTCTTGTTGGACAGACACTTTGAGTATGATATAGTGTCCTTCCTCATCTCTTATTATAGTCTTTGGCTTAAAATGTAATTGACCTGATATAAGGATTGCCACCCCAGCTTTCTTCTGATGTCCATTAGCATGGTACATGTGTCTTTTGATTGGGGCATTTAGCCCATTTACGTTCAGGGTAACTATTGAGAGATATGAATTTAGTGCCATTGCATTGCCTGTAAGGTGATTGTTACTGTATATTGTCTCTGTTCCTTTCTGATAATACTTTTAGGGTCTCGCTTTCCTTAGAGGACCCCTTTCAATACTTCCTGTAGAGCTGGCTTGGTGTTTACAAATTCTTTCAGTTTTTGTTTGTCCTGGAAGCTTTTTATCTCTCCTTCTATTTTCAATGATAACCTAGCTGGATAAAGTATTCTTGGCTGCATGTTTTTCTCGTTTAGTGCTCTGAATATATCATGCCAGTTCTTTCTGGCCTGCCAGGTTTCTGTGGATAAGTTGGCTGCCAATCTAATATTTTTACCATTGTATGTTACAGACTTCTTGTCCCATGCTGCTTTCAGGATTTTCTCTTTGTCTCTAAGACTTGTAAATTTTACTATTAGATGGCGGGGTGTGGACCTATTCCTATTGATTTTGAGGGGTGTTCTCTGCACCTCCTGGATTTTGATGCTTGTTCCCCTTGCTCTATTAGGGAAATTCTCTACAGTAATCCTCTCCAGTATACCTTCTGCTCCTATTTCTCTTTCTTCTTCTTCTGGAATCCCAATTATTCTAATGTTGTTTCATCTTATGGTATCACTTATCTCTCGAATTCTCCCCTCGTGATCCAGTAGTTGTTTGTCTCTCTTTTGCTCAGCTTCTTTATTCTCTGTCATTTGGTCTTCTTTATCACTAATAATTTCTTCTGCCTCGTTTATCCTAGCAGGAAGAGCCTCCATTTTTTATTGCACCTCATCAATAGCTTTTTTTATTTCAACTTGATTAGATTTTAGTTCTTTTATTTCTCCAGAAAGGGCTTTTCTTTCTCCTGACAGGGTTTCTCTAGTATCTTCCATGCCTTTTTCGAGCCCGGCTAGAACCTTGAGAATCGTCATCCTGAATTCCAGATCTGACATTTTACCAATGTCTGTATTGATTAGGTCCCTAGCCTTCGGTACTGCCTCCTGTTCTTTTTTTTGTGGTGAGTTTTTCCACCTTGTCATTTTGTCCAGATAAGAATCCGCTATTCTCCTTGTTAAGTGAACTTGGTCTTGACTGGATTTCTTGTTGATCTTCTGGGGGAGGGGCCTGTTGTAGTGATTCTCAAGTGTCTCTGCCCCAGGTGGAATTGCACCGCCCTTACAGGGGGCTGGGCTAAGTAATCCTCTCAGGTTTGCTTTCGGGAGCTTTTGTTCCCTGAACGCTTTCCGTAGAGTTCTGGAGGACGGGAATGAAAATGGCGGCTTCCCAATCTCCGGTTCAGAGGAGCCGAGAGCTAGGGGCCCCAGTCTTCAGTGCGTCTTCAGAGAAAAGCGTTTAATCACTCCGGTCTCCCCAGCCTCTGGCCGCGCCCGGAGAAAATCGTGCTTAATCAGTCCCGTCTCACTGGCTTCTGGGTGTGCTCCAAGCTCACCCAGCCTGTGACCAAGCGTCTCTGTCTCTGGCAGAGTCCCACCTGGAGTCTCCGAACCCCGTAGATCCCTGAGCTCTCCCGGGTCGGAGTCTCCCCGGATCTTGTGGGGACCCCTTGCACAGAGGACCGGCCCGTGTCACAGACCACGGCTCCAGGAAACCTCGGCTCTCTCTCCACAGCTGGCTTCCCCACTCCAATATGTGTGAGCTCTGCGACGCTCAGACACCCCCGATCTTTCTGTGACCCTGTGGGACCTGAGTCCACGCTGTCCCTGTGTGGTCTTCACCTCATTTTAGCCTCTGGAGTGATGTCCCTCCCTGGAGCAGACTTTTAAAAGTCCTGATTTTGTGCTCCGTTGTTCCGCCGCTTGCCAGGAGCCAGCCCCTCCCCCTGGTGTCTATCTTCCCGTCGCGTTGGATTCACTTCTCCGCTGGTCCTACCTTTTAGAAAGTGGTCGATTTTCTGTTTCTAGAATTGTTGTTTTTCTTCTCTTCGATCTCCTGTTGGATTCATAGGTGTTTGGAATGGTTTGATAGGCTATCTAGCTGATCTCCTGCTGCCTGATGTCATCTCAGCCTGCTACTTCTCCGCCATCTTGACTCCTCCCTCCTTACACTTGATTTTTAAACAGGAGAATAATTCTCTTTTATTTTATAAGTCAACTCCTTCTCTATGATGAAACATCTAATGTACATCCCTCCTAATTCTGACCTTCCTCATTTCCATAACAATCAAAACCCATAGTAAGCATTAGGAAGGGAGATATTATCAAGAGATAAAGGGGACAAATAGGGTCTTACCATTTTTTTTTTTTTAGGAAGCTCCCACTATGTCATGATGTCACCCTAGAGTCCTTCCTACCTGAAGTAGACATACTATTTCTCTTTCCTGGCTCCAGAGTTATCAGTATCCTCCCTATCATCCAGTGCTGGATAAACTCTACAGTTTCATAAACCTCAACCTTCTAAGTTTTAAATGTCTCAGTCTACTCCCATTACAAAAAGGAGACTAAAAAAAAAAAAGGCTCTATTATTTAAAAAAAAAAAATGTAGACTATCTAAGGAGCAGCAAATTAACCATCACAAAAATACCTTCCACAGGAAAACACAAGGGGAGACAAATTCAGGTCAAGGCAAGCCTGAAACATGCAGGACTATACCCTTAAACTAGTTTGCCTGTTACAGCTCATCTCAGGTCTAGAACAGTAGTCCACCCCAAGGTGTTCAGAAAGAGCTTGTGTTTCTCTTAACTGATCCCCAATTCACGTTGCCTGAACATTCTGTCACCAAACTCTTGTCTCTCTGTTGTGTGTCTTTTCTAGATAAGACTGAGGAGGTATTGAGCTGTAAGATCCATTTGGTTAGGAACCATAATGTTTTAGTGCATTTTTGAATCATGATATGGAACATAATGCCTGTTACATGATAGTCACTTTATTAGCCTCTGCTAAAGAAAAGGTTTCAAAGGTTTCAAATTCAAATTCAAGTTGTATAGTGCAGTGGTTAGGAACACAAACTTCTTATGTTTAAAATCCAGCTCTGTCATTTCTAGTCATGTACTCTTGGGCAAGTTTTTTTAAAAAATGAGGATAATAATGGTACTAGATTATTGATACTGGATACCACTGAATCATTGTGAGAGTTAAATAAATAAGTACAATAATGTTTGTAACAGTGTGTAGAATACAGTACATTCTAAATAAATGTTGTTCATTTTATTATTTAAACATGTGGATTAGAAGTGCATAGGCTTAAAAATAAAAAAACAAACAAACATAAAAAATACCTCACACATGTATAATTCATTCAATCCTGCCTCTCAGACCTGTTGGTACTGCAAACCTAGTCAAGTTGCTTTTCCCCAAATTGTCAAAAACCTTTCAGCCTTTGAAGGAGAGGGGGCAATTCTTAGGGCAATGGGGGTACACTGAAGCCTTTTAACCCAGGGAGAAATAATGTCTGGATTTCTCTTTTAAAAATCTAGAGACATTTTGCTACGGCTTCAGTATGGATAAAGAATGGACCAAGGGGGTGGCAATATAGAGGAGAGGCCAGTGTCAGGACACTCTGGAAGTCACCCAAGATAGAACTGGTGTCCTGAACTAAGCTAGTAATAGGGGTCAGATAGAAGGGGGTAGTATTCGAAAGAATTATAAGGTAGAACTGATAAAGCTTGGTGAATGCTGAAATGACAGTAGTGAGAGTTAAAGAGGATAGACAAGTTTCAGGCTGAGTAACTAGGTGGGCACTGTTGCCATTCATTGACAGAAGAGGGTCAGGTTTAGAAAAAAGGTGATGAGTTCAGCTTTGAACTTGCTGACTTTTAGTGTCTGTAAACCAGACTAGTAAAGATATTAAGAGTGGAACTTAGGGGAGAGATCAGGGCAAGAGGTAAGGGTTTGGAACATTAGTCTGTAGGAACTGTGATCAAAGCCATGGCAGAGATGAGAGCACACAGAAAGAGTGCATAGAGTAAGAAGAGTAGAGGCCAAGTAAGGATTCTTGGGGAGAGATGGGCAGAAGAGGGAAACCATGAGGAGGAAGGGAAAGGGCCCCTAGGAGGAGGACAGGAAGATCAGGAGAGAATGACATAATATTCATTGTCAAGGATGGCACATGGAGGGTCTCCTGTGATGCTTCCTACCACTATATGGCTAGATCTGATTATTCTTACTTTACCAACAAGAGAATTTCCCTAAGAATTGGCCCCCCTTCTTTGGAGGCTAAAAAGGTTTCTGACAGGGACACCTGGGTGGCTCAGTTGGTTAATCAGCTGCCTTCGGCTCAGGTCATGATCCCAGTGTCCTGGGATCGAGTCCCGCATCGGGCTCCTTGCTCGGCACGGAGCTTGCTTCTCCCTCTGCCTCTGCCTGCCTCTCTGTCTGCCTGTGCTCTCTCTCTCTCTCTCTAACTAAATTAAAAAAAAAAAAAGGTTTCTGACAATCTGGTCCCAGATTCTCCCATATGCCATTTACCTGCTTTTCCTTCTCAGACTCAAATCTCTGGTTCTGCGATCACATTGTTTTAAGCTCCCATGCTCCTTCCCACCTGTAGCCTTTGCACATTTTTACTCTGTCCCTCCTTCACCCAGTTGCCTTTGCATCCTCCAGGCTTTCAAGTATCAACAGAGGCTTACCTTCTCCTTAGCTGCTTCTAATTCTCTTCCTCTGGTTATATATGGTGCCCTCCTCCAAGTTCAGGCCGTGTTCCTTGGCTTTCTCCTTTCTAACACACACCACATTGGCTTGGGCTGCTTATTTACATCTTCCTTCCCCAATGGGTTTCCTTTTTGAAAACAAGGACATTGCTTAATTTATCCTGTATTTATTTATACTACCTGGCATATAGTAGTCATTCAGTATGGATGAACAAATAAAACAGAATTGATGGATGTTAGTTCACCTTTCTTTGTATTCTACAGAGTCCATCTAATAAGAGTTTGACATGAAAGAGAAAAATTTTTCCCAGCTAAAGTAGTTTGTTACTCTTCTTCACACTTCTAGTACTTCTTATGTTCATTCCAGGCCTTCGAAATCCAAACCATTTTGCATTCATTACAATGTCCCACCTCCAGGTGACTACTAGAATGTCCATTCAGAGTGAAGCATATTTTCATGCCTTCCCTTCCACAGCCCCTCTTTGAGAGGGAGTATCTGGTGCTCTATAATTGGGATGGCAAACCATAGCCTGAGGGCCAAATTTGGCTCACCACCTGCTTTTATAAATAAAGTTTTCGGGGTGCCTGGGTGGCTCAGTGGGTTAAAGCCTCTGCCTTCGGCTCAGGTCATGATCTCAGGGTCCTGGGATCAAGCCCCGCATCGGGCTCTCTGCTCGGCAGGGAGCCTGCCTTCTCCTCTCTCCCTGCCTGCCTCTCTGCCTACTTGTGGTCTCTGTCTGTCAAATAAATAAATAAAATCTTTAAAAATAAATAAATAAATAGTTTTATTAGAACACAGTCACACTTATTAATTTATGTGTTCTTTATGGCTGCTTTCATGCTGTAATTAGAGTAATCATGACAGAGACCATAATGGCCTACAAAGCCTAAAATATTTACTCCCTGGTCCTTTGATTAAGAGGTGTGCCAACACCTGCTCTAGAGCTTTGCTCAAGAGCATCTGGGCCCATTCAGTTCTGTGCTGAGATTCAAATATGCAAGACATAATCCAAGAAAGGGTCACAGTCTTAAATCCAATTTCCATGGCTAAAAGGCGTTTCTAATACCTTTCCTTTGATAATGCTTTATGGTTTTCTAAGTACTTTCATATTCGTTAAGGAAAAGATCTTCAAATACAAATACTACTTCTCCCAGGTGAATCCCACGCTGCTGCTCTGTGGATCACATTTTCAGCTGTGAGGCAGTAGAGCAAAGACTCTGGAATATCACTGTCTAAATCTGGCTTGCTACTCACCAGTGGTGTGTACTTCAGTAAGTAAGGTACTTGACCCTCTGGGTCTCAGTTTCCTCATCTAAAATGTGCTCAATGAAAGTGACACCCACCTACCAAAGTTATGGTGGAGAACATATGGGATATGGAAATCTCTTACCACAATATTTGGTTTATTCAAAATGCTTAATAAACGGCAGCTGTTATAGTATTATTCAGCTGTGTACTTAGTACGATGGTAAGAATTATGAAGGTAAATTCCAAGAAAACCTCCTGGATATGTGTGTGCCTCTGCACAAATTCCTAGCTATCTAGAAGTAGCCAGATGCCTAAAACTTCTTTTCCCCATATTATTCCTTTACATAAAATCTTCTATCTATCTCAGTGCCCACATGAGAAGATCATAACAGCATTCCATTCATTTCATCCACTCTGATGTCATTCAGTCTTCTCAGTCTAGCTCTTTTACTCTATTAATGCAGTTCCCCTAAGCTTGCATTCTCTCATCCCTCCTTTCTACCCATCTCAAAACCCCATAGGCTCACCACTTCCTGCAGGAAGCCACCTATGACTGTGGCCATCACCCACAGTGATCTCATCCTTCCTGAGCTTATGCAACATCAGGAGAGACAACTTCCCTGTATGTGAAACTTGTCTCCTCAGCTTTTTTTTTTTTTTTAAGATTTTTTATTTATTTAGTTCACAGAGATCACAAGTAGTCAGAGAGGAAGGCAGAGAGAGAGGAGGAAGCAGGCTCCCTGCTGAGCAGAGAGCCCGATATGGGGCTCAATCCCAGGACGCTGAGACCATGACCTGAGCCGAAGGCAGAGGCTTAATCCACTGAGCCACCTAGGCGCCCCTCCTCGCTTTTATTTAGCTCTATGACTCACTCAGCCTCTCTAACCTCAATTCCTCAACTACAAAGTAGGAATGATAATATTTACCCCTCCATGTTGTTGCAAGGATTAACATAATATAATAAATATGTCTTGCACATAGTAGGTTCAAAATATATTCATTTTTGTCTTCCATGCTTTTAACCCATCACATGACTCTTTGCACTTAGCTGTGCACATGGACTGATTAATGTGCATTGCTGCTTCCAGTTAGTGGCTTCTTAGGGCCAAATGAAGGGCCCTGACAGTTGCACACCAGTATTTGGTACCCTCTTCTTTCCCTGAAGTCTTTGTGGGTCCATCATGTAACCTCCAAAGAAGGGCAGTGGTAGAGGAGAACTTAAGTGCTGCTGGGTGCAAAAGTTGTCTGTTTGAGTAGAAATTTATTTATTTTTTATTTTATTTACTTATTTTATTTTTTCAGTGTTCCAAGATTCATTGTTTATGTACCACACCCAGTGCTCCATGTATATTTTTTTAAAGATTTTATTTATTTATTTGACATAGAGAGATCACAAGTAGGCAGAGAGGCAGGCAGAGAGAGGAAGGGAAGCAGGCTCTCCGCTGAGCAGAGAGGCCCGATGCCCGGCTCGATCCCAGGACCCTGAAATCATGACCTGAGCCGAAGGCAGAGGCTTTAACCCACTGAGCCACCCAGGCACCTCTCCATGTATTATTTTTATTCATTTCTGGAAGTTCTGTGATAAATAGATATACAATAATTTATATCCATCTATCTCTATTATCTATTTATCTACCTGTCTATTTATCTCATATTTTCCATCTTTCCTTATCTGCCCATGCTTTATTTTATTTTTTGAGCATATAAAATATATTTATAATAGTTGTCTTAAATCCCTTGTCTACTAATTCTATTATCTGCGTCACTTGTGAGTTTGTTTCTATCAACTGGTTTTTCTCCTCATATGTTTCCCTGTTTCTTTGCATGGCTGGTAAATTTTTATTGGTTTATGGACATTGTGAACTTTATATTGAGTTGCAGGGTGTTTTTTTTTTTATTATACCTTTAAATATTCAAGACTTCATTTTGTAACTGAGTTAAGTTACTTGGAGTCAGTTCAGGATTTTCAAGACTTGCTTTTAAGTATTATTAGATTGGACCAGATCAG
This sequence comes from Taxidea taxus jeffersonii, assembly GCA_003697995.1. Taxonomy (NCBI): domain Eukaryota; kingdom Metazoa; phylum Chordata; class Mammalia; order Carnivora; family Mustelidae; genus Taxidea; species Taxidea taxus. The sequence continues at coordinate 76,600 of ML110003.1, read as the reverse complement.
CTGTTAGTCTAGGGATAATTTGTCCCACAACTAAAGCAATACTCCATGCCTTATGTATGGAGGTTTTCCTCCCTGGATGGTGGGAATGCAAATTATTCTTAGCACTGTGTGAACTCCAGGAATTATACTTTCTGCTCCTTTCAGTAGTTCTGAAAGTTCTGGTGGTTTTCTCATGCATGCTCTGATTAGTACTCAGTCAAAGGCTTGAAGGAGGGTGCCTGGTTGGCTTAGTCAGTTAAGTGTCTGCCTTCACCTCAGGTCATGATCCCAGGGTCCTGGGATCAAGCCTCACATCAGGCTCCCTCCCTGGTGGGAAGCCTGCTTCTCCCTCTCGTGCTCCACCTGCTGTGCTCCATCTCTCTCTGTGTCTCTCTCTGTCAAATAAATAAAATCTTAAAAAAAAAAAATACTTGAAGGAAATCCTCTGTTTTCTCCAAATTATGTTCTTCTTCCCTCTCTGTCTCTCTGTATCTCTTTCTCTTTCTCTCTCCCTGCATCCCCTTCTTTTCTGATACTCCTGCACACAGATTCTAGCTGCGCTGATCTTAAACTTCTGAATCTGACTTCTTAACTCAGGGAAACTGCTGAACTCTCTCTGGATACTCTTTACCTATGATGAAACCTGGAAAATCTTGCCAAGCAGTAAGCTGGGACATGAGGTTACCTCATTTATTTCTCTTCTCACAGAGATCACTATGCTGTACCGTAGCTGAAATCCATTGTTTTATAGATTTTTCCAATGTTCTTGTTTTTTTTCCCAACTATTTTTATCTTTGTTTTACAGATGCCGAAACTAAGGCACAAAGAAATTAAGTGGTCTGCTCAAGTTTGTGTAGTTAAAAATTGGAGTAGCCAGGGATTTGAAGTTATTGTTCCTAAACTCTAGGCTCTGCTGTCTCAAAAGTATTTATGTAAAACAAGTCAAAATCTTTATGAATGATTATTTGGTATTTCCCAATTACAGAAGAAAGAGATCAACATGTTTTCACATAAATCCATCTAGCATTCAAAGGGACAAGCCCATTCCATTTGTCTATGTGCTCAGACCTAAACATAGATGCTTTTCCAAGCATCAACATAAATGCTGTATTTGCATCCTGTCTAGATCTAAGGACAGACATTTCCCCCTGACCCTTTGAGACCCAAGGATAGATTGCCAGAGCCTCCAGTTGTGGCAGCTACTTGTATTGAAGAGAAATACAATCTGACTTTTCACCGCTATCTGGAATATTCCTGTTTTCAGAGCACAAACCATTTACCCAAACAGTGTAAAGAGATTATGGTTCATTCTCTACGCTGAATTATGCATGGTTTTCAGCTAGGTAAAGTTCTCTGTATTCTATTTTAAGGACATTTCTTGCACAGAGTGGAAAAAAATCTATTCCATCCAGAAGAAACTATTTTTGATATATTTTACTTCTACTAAGAAAAAGGAATAATAAATCTGAACCTCACCCATTTTCTTTGCATCTTGTTTTGTAATTGGTAATCAGAGATTTCTATTCATTTTCAGAAGTGGAACTTTCCCTTCATGTTCCAAAATATTAAAAGGGAAAAATTGAAGCAAATTTGGCCCAAATTTTAAAACATCTATTGTGGCATCCTCATTATGACATCTTTTCAGAATTAGGCTTACTAATCCTGCTTAATACACGAGAAATGTTTGCTATTAAGCACCGTGCCTTCTCAGAACACCATGTCAAAACCATTTTAATTTCGTTAGGGGTGATTTTTACATGTCAGCTTTAAAAGAACTATTTCAAGAATGCCTCAGAGCTTGGGTTCAGCTACAAAGAAATTTGTGATACATTGAAATAATAGAATGATTAAGCAAGAAGAGATTTGAATTCCAGAGTTTTAGTTCAGCATTCTTGGTGTAAAGTACAATGGATGCAGATTTAAAAGGGAAGTTAGATCACCCAACTGAATTGAAGACATTCATTTGGGGGGAAAACCAAAGTGACACATGGAAAAAATATTTCTGTACATTTCTCAAATGTACTGTACATCTCACCATCTGTCCCAGCAATCTTTTGCTGCATTTGAGTTGCAGAAAGTCCTTAATAGCCACAACTTTTGCTGCCAGTGTCCCCAGATGTTGGATGTGAGGATGGGACAAGTTGGTTGGTGGCATGAAAAGCAAAAATGAGATAACTCCCCAATTTTGGTTCAGTCCAGACGTGCAACTCAATTTTTCTTTAGGGTTGCAGAATAGACATACGTACACATATGAATTAACATACAGTATGTCTGTGAGCTCTGTGTATTGAAGCTAAGATGCCATCAATTGTAAGATGCACCATTTGTACATTTCCCTCTGGCCTTAATATTTCTCTAAGCCCTAGCCCCAGCCTAGAGCTCTACCTTAACTGCAGCTGAATATTCTGTTCTTTTTACAGTAGTACCTACTGAACAAGTTATCATGATCAATGAAAACAAGCATGGGATACTGCACGAGATTTGGAAACAAAGGGACAAGATTTGAGCCCCACAGAACTGTAATATTTATAAGCTATGAGCCCTTAGTGAAGTTACATATCCTCACTGAGCCTCATTTCTTCATCTGAAAGTAATGATACAGTAATACCAACTTGACAGGTTTGTTGAAAGGGTAGATGTGATAACATTTAGACAGATATAAAATTATAACACACACGAATCTCACTTATACTGACAGTGTGCTGACACTAGTCCTGTGGACCCGTAGGTAAGGCCTTTGCTGATGGTGGATGATCCTTGGTCTTGCTCCTAGCAAAGCAGCAGGATAGAGAACTAGGGAGGATATGAGCCAGCTTTGAAAGATTGAAGCAAAGAAGACTGACCAGGGGATGAAGGGATATTCTAAAGATTAGGTAAAAGAGGACAATTAAGTTTTATGGGGCCCTTCTTCTATATGTGCCTTCTCCATCAGAGAATCTTACTTTTTCCAGATGACATGCTGACCATCATTTAGGAGGCTCAGAATGGAAGAAATGGTATAGGTCCCCCATCATCAAGTTGTAACATTCTGACATCTCAGGTGATAAGGAATTGTAACTGTTGACAATGAGACAGAACATAAAAAATGATAATGCATGAAATCAGCTGTAGATATTATGACATATAAGTTATCATTCTGTGTGGGTTTTTTTTCACTATTTTTAACAAGAAAATTTGAAAAAAAAAGAGGAATATTAAGAATGTCATTTCATGGTGTGACTATACCCATTTTGTCAGATTGTGCCTGCCCATCCCTGTCACCTGTGGTCAGGTGATAAATAGGTTTCTTACATCATGTCATCTCATCAGTAGTCAGTAACTACTGGAAGTGCTCTGTTGGAAAATAATCTCAGACCATACTTATGTTCAGCAAGTAAGTGTTCTGTGAGGACTTAAGTATTTCTATCTGCCATGAATGAGGGAGAGGAGAATGGACTCAATGTTCCATGAATCCACAGACCCTGGCATGTAGCTCAGGCCACCCACCCAGATACCTTTATTTGAATAAACATTTAAAAGCTGGTTGAGGAGGGAGTTGGTCCTTCACTTAGTTCCAGTCTTAATGTCCTATATCTCTTCACAGGCATCTTGCTCCAATCCTAGTGTCCCAGACTCTTCTGGCACAAGTGATTAGACCGAATTCACTCAATCATCCATTCATTCATTTAAATTTTTGACTAGGTGCTTATTATGTATCAGGTATTATATTTGAATCTGGGGAATGTATCAATAAACAAGACAGATGGAGCCTCTTGAGTCCTGATGTCAGGAAGGAAGATATGCCTTCAATAAGCACGCAAACTATTTAATACAGTTGCCTAATGTGCTACAGAGGAGAGGACCTGTACAGTTTATTGTGAATATGTAAAAATGGGGGAAATTGGCCTATTCTAGGAATCAGTGAAAGTTTCATTGTGAAAGACACATAGAATCACACTGTGGTTTTAAAATAACATCTTCACTATTTTCCAGGAAAACCTCTCTATGAGACATATGAGCAGAAATATGAAGAAAGCATATTTGAAATATATTATTGAAAAGTGTGACCATGTGTCTTCCATGGGCCAACATCTGAGAATATTTTTTACTTAAATTTACGTTTTTAAAGCCTTGTGTGCTTCATCCCGAATGCCCATTCTCTGTGTTCTGGCTTCCCAGAGACCAGGGAAATTAACTTCTCCCCACAAAAGATAGTTGCAGGCCTTTGCCACCGTGCCTTCCCACCTGGCTGGGAACTACAGAGCTTTTATGGACCTGGAGGGTTTTGACACTCAGCCATCACCTTCCCATGGGGAAGCTTACAAGCAGTGAGAGCTCACGGGACTATGAACTTTATGAGAGAACACGACTCCCACTCCCCAGGCTGCCATGTCTGGCATTCACAGAGGCGATGGGGCCTGACAGAGTCCTCACTGCCCAACAGCCTGTGGAGGAAAAGTGCCCATTCCCCAAGTGCTTCTCTTGGGGATGAACACAGCAGCATCAAAGGCCTCTCCCCAGACAAGGGGCCTGAACTGACCCATATCATCCCTCACTCTGCACTCACCTACAGGAGTACACATATGCTGCTGCCGTGGCTATCAGTACTTTCCATGTACTTCTTCTCATCAACACCACTTCTTTCTCTTCCACCTCACTCATTGCTAAGTTTTGATTCTTCTAAAACCCTTGCCAAGCTGCTATAGCCCACTGTCTATTTTCCTTCCCTGATTTGCAGAAGCACATGTTTGCTAACAGTATCAGTCCTGTTTTCCCAGCCACACTCTAAGGGCAAAGGGCCTCTCAGGTCTCATAGCTCAGCCCACCCTCATCACACTGGCGTGCAGCACAAGGTCAGTGGAAGATAGATGCAGTAAAGCCCATTGGTAATGGACAGGGGAAGAGTGTGCTTTTGTTCTTCCCTTTCCATGTTGGGATATCAATGTCACTATCCAAGGGCTAGTTCAAAGCTCAATACTTTAGTCCAGACTTTAGAAAGAAAGCCATTGCTGGGTAAATGATCAGCTAGTGATGTGCTGAGACATCCTGGGTACTGTTGCTGTCGTCTGTCTGTGATTTAGCAGATGAGGGAGGTCTGGGTGAGCACAGGATAGAGGATAGGGAGTACATGTAGCATGCATATGTATATGTGCCTGACTAAACCAAAGTACATAGTGTATGGACACCTTTTTATTCCCCATGTGTCTGTGAGTACATAGTAAAACACCCCATTTGGGCTGTATGCCACTGAGGCACACAGGCAGTGATCACAACTATACACATGCGGTATTCCCTAAGTTCTGTGGTCTCAGCCTTCCCAGGGAGTACTGAGAACTTGACCTGCAGACTCTGGGAGAGGGAAAAGAGCTTAGACTTGCTTCTTCAAGTGTGGTCCGTGGGCCAGCAGCTTCAGCATCACCTGGAAGCCTGCTCCATATGCAGAATCTCAGGTCTCCAGATCTACTGAGTCAGTCTGGTAGTAAGGAGCACTATCTGTCTCTCAGAGATACCCAGAGGAGAGTGGAGAGGAAGACAGTCTGCCTTCAATGCCTGAGAGAAGTGCTAGCATCTGAACTCAGTCATGACTAAGAGGCACAGAGTCCTCAGGCCAGAGTTATGTAGTAATAGGTGGAGCCCTCCATGTGGCATGGCTGACCAACACGATAGGGAATGGAATGGGTGCAGAGTGGGGTTGCCTGACATGGGGTGAGTTTGTGGTATGGTAGTTGTCAAGAAAACAATGACTGTAGCATGAAGTCAAATTCACATCATAGCCATTCATAACTTTATGTCATGTGAGACCCTGCCCCATACCTCAGGAAGTGCCATCTCTCCTTTCTTTCCTTTACTCCACATCTATCTAGGAGTCTACACTCTGTGGGAGGGGTTTCTGTCTTAGGTGTCACATGACCACATGTGCACATACACACTCAATCACACACACTGTATACATGCATACATATACACTCACATGCCCATGGCACCAAAGCACAGGCTTTTCATCTCTGTAGCCCCAGCCCCTGGGATCATGCCTGGTACATAATAGTTGCTTAATAAAAGTTTATTGGAGCAAACCCAACTGCAGTAAGAGGACAGAGGATGGCCTTTCTCTGAGAATAAGGCCTCACTTATCTAAAGGAGAGCTCAGCCTTATTGAACTTCTTCCTAAACAGATTTTCTTTTTTATTTGTGCTTATATTTTATCAGCTTTATAGTTCTAGTTTGATGTTTATTGCAATTTGTTCCCTGTAACACTTGCTCCCACAGAATGTTTTTACCTTATATTAAAAGAAATTCCTTTTGCACAATAAATTTTGAAATATTAGAATTTAAAAATGCCATGGTATGTGTTGCTGCAGGACTTCTCAGCCCTGAGCTGCACAGGCTTCCAGGATGGCTCTCCAGGAAGCAGGACTGGGCAGGGATCCCTCAAGCTTCCCTCACCACAGAACCTCTCCCTCACAGAGTCTTGGTTTCTCAGGAAACATTTTGGGAAATACTGATCTAGCTGTTTTGGTATGCATGCCATTTGTCTTCTAACTTGAAACCATGTGTTACAAGGCTGTCAATGTGTTTTGTACTTGGCTTTTAGTCTTCAAGGTGGAGGGCATAGTAGGTATTTAAGGATTGCCTGTTGAATGATTAACTAGATAAAAGTAAGCTTGTGAGGAGGTCAAACAGACATAAATTCTAGGGTGAAACATATTCATTCAATTTAGTTCTAATCTAATGCAGAGAAATGTTGCAGGTAACTGCTTATGTGCCTTGCACAGTGGTAGGCATGGTGAATATAGAAATGAAGGAAACTCAGCTGTATCTCCAGGAAGCTGAAATTCTTGAAGGAGATATGGGCATTTAAATGAAGAAATTGCCCAGCTGTGGATAGATGGACAAATGGTGGATGTATGAGTCTTGCAAGGGAAAAGGAATGTTTAATCTTTTATCTGCATGATGACTAACATAGGTTTTGGAAAAGTAACTGGGTATTTACCATATTGACAAAGATAGGGGAGAACAATCCAGGGAGAGAGTCTAGAATGGTCAGTAGTTTCCAAATCTTGGTAGAAATGCATTGCCATGTCCCAGAGACTAGTAATTTCCAAAAAGGAAAATGTAAAGACTGACAGATGTTGGAGTTGAGAATGTCTTTGTCACAATGAATACTTCTTTACTTCCCTAGAAGCCATGCAGCTCTGTGGGGACAATATCTTGCTCTGATCCAGGAAGATGCCACACTTCCTGACTTTAGTGATCTATGATGGCTTTGGATAGTGGCCTCACCCAGTGAACTCACATGTAATTGTCTAGGAACTGAGGGAGGCTGCCCTAGAGTGTGGTCCCTGCTCTAGCCAGAAGGGCTGGTGGCTTCTACTGAGAGCATGTATAGCATTGAATCCTTCATTTTCTTAAAGTCTTCTTGTTATGCAGCACAGATATGTGTAGCTTTTTTTTTTTAAGCTTGCAATCAATAAACTGTGAATCTCAGTGACTGTAAATAAGACAACTTGTAAAAATGCGTTTACGTTGATACTTCCAACTTAAAATTTATTTTGCTTCTACTTTAGTTTATTTATGAGCCAGGAATGACACTGATAGAGAATCTATTTCCATACTAATAACATTAAAGTAGATTTAGATGCATATCAGATGGAAGCTGAGTATCATTTTTAATTATGATTAAGGTGATGTTTTATTATTTTCCCCAGGAGAGTCATGAATTTTGACTCTACATGAAATGTTAATTGAATGCACCTCCTGCCCCTTCAATCAGAGGATATCCTGGTAAATAATTGTGGTTCTGAATGGGCAGTCACTACTGGGGGATCTTTCAGTCCTAGGAATCATTCTGGATGCCTTCTCTTCCTTGTCTGTCCAAGCTCGAACAAGGGGTCAGACACAGGTGAATTTGAAACCCAGCAATACCACGTGGTAGCTGTGCACACTTTGATGAGTTGTCTCACCTTTCTAAGCCTGAGTTCCTTCAGTTGTACAGTTGTACAGTTGAGGTACATGAGGTAGGCATGATAACCACCTCATAGGATGAGGATTTCATGAATCCTGTAAAATGCACAGTGAAATTCCTGGCATATAGTAAGTGCACTTCCATTGTTTTTGTTGTTGTTATTATTTTATTGAAGTCTAAGAAAAAAGGGGAATCTCAAAATAATGAACCAGTCTGAGGAAGGGTTAGGCAGAGAAGGGCAGGACCACATCTGGGCAGGTAGAAGACAAGTCTGGAGGAATTCCAGAAGAGGTGCTGGGCTCCTTAACAGCTGTCAGTGGGGCTGCTTTTGTCCTGGGGCATCCTCACTTGCTTCTGGGAGGCAGCATAACATAGTAGAAAAAGCATGAGCTGTGAATTTAGATATACTTAGGGTCTAAATCTAGGGTTATTTAAATGGGAATAATAATGCTATGTTAGTTATTGTAAGGATTATGAATAATGGATGAAAACATCATCCAAATTCCTGATGCCAAATACCTGGGGGCCATGTCTATGAACTAATACCAGAAAACGTAAAATGGACAACACATCTATCATGATGGTGTATGATTCCTCTTCAATTTGGAGATGAATTCCATTGAGGCTTTGGTTAATTTTCAGAAAAGTGAGCTGAGGATCATGAAATGGCATTGTCTTAGACTTTGGGGTCTTGACTTGGCTATCGTGAGGTCTGTCCCATGAGGGTCCAGTTCTTAACCCTGTGTTTCCTTCATGACTATGTCAAGAACCAAGCCATCCAGCAAGTGCAGCCTGATTCTTGGTAGAGAACCAATTTGATAGGCTTTCTTGGGACTTGCCAGTTTTAGCACTAAGAGTACTGTGTCCTAGGAAATTCTTCCAGTAAGAACTAGATGGTTCGTGCTTGTCACCATACTTGTTACCCTACAGATGAAAGATGACCTTTGGAAAGCCCTGGCATTCTTATAGTGCCCAGAACTACATTTGTGTTAAGATACTTTTTTCTTAAGTCTAAAAAAAGATCAGCTTTCAACCGGCATATTAGATTTCTTTCATTTAAAAAGCCAGCACAAGAACACAGAACACCTGGGTCTCTAAAGTAAAACAAAATGATGTGATTTATTTACTTTGCTGCAGTTCTCTCCTCATAATGGTAGTTGATATGCTTGTTTGTTTGCTTGAGTGTGTACCATTTGAGTGGGAATTGTGGGCATTTTTATGTGTGGAGGGGTGCAGGGCACATGGACAGTGAGACATCTCCACCCCTCAAACCCTCTCCACACAATGCCTTTGTCTCCTTATGCAGCATCACATGAAGCCATAAAGCAGCTCAAGCACCCTGCAGGCTCCCCCACACCCTGTCCAGTTAGCACCCCTTAGGAACCACTATTCCTGCCTTCAAGAGCTTTTCAAAAATACTGATTCCCAGGTCACACCCTCTGAGACTCTGATTTAATTGATCCCAGATTGAGCCAGGTATCAGGATTCCTTAAAAGGCCCTTGAGATGATTTTAATATGCTGCCAGAACCGAGATCACTTTTGCAATCAAACAGGATGTCTGAACAGTAGGTGGTTCCAGACGCCTGCACATTTCAGACCTGCTACTTCCCAGGCATCTGAGGGCACAAATTAATAGGCATGTGAAAAGGGAACTTCAAAGACCTGAATCTGAGGGGAGATGAGAGGCAATGATGTCATCCCCTGAGTAGAACAAAGCTTTAGATTTGACATCCCATAGAACAATGGGGTATAGGTTAAGCCAAAGGGCCCATTTTGAAGTAGGAATACAAACCATACCACTTAGCTTTGTTGCGGGGGGGTTGGGGGGGGTTGTGCCACCCATCAGAACAAGACTCCTTGTCCTGAGCCCTGTAGGCAATGAAAGCAGGGTCTGCAAAGTGGCAGCAGCCCTGAGCACAGAGGAGGAAGTGGTGGTGGTCATTCAGGGCAACAGTGAAAGAAGCTAAGGATCCTTCTCAAATGCTGTGGGCAGTAGGTCTTAGCTGAGTCCTAATGCACTAAGTGGACTTGCTCTTGAGCACGTGTGAAACTCACCCAGAGAATGTCTAGTAGTACACCCCTGGGAAGGCCTCCATTGGCAGTTGGAAGAGGGCCAGCTGAAATGCTGTGGATTTGAAGATGGGGCTGAGAGAGGAAGGACATTCAAGTGTTAGCTCATTACAAATCCCCAGGGCTTAAGGTCTGGCAACAAAAATTTGACCAGTTCACACTGGTGCTGGATCAGCATATGAACCAAAAGTCCTTATAGAACTCCTCCAATGGAGGGCTTCTGTAATATGTTTGAAGATTAGTTTATTATAAAACTTTTATCTACACACCAGAGCTAAAAGAAACTGCATTCCACATTTTTGGAGATGAAGTTTCAACCTCAGTTTTCCTACTAAATAACTAAGCAACCCTAGACAAGTTGCTCTCCCTCCTTGCGCTTCCATTTACCTGATTTTGAAATGAGAGAAATGGCTTAGGTGATCTCTAAGAGACCTCTTAGCAGTGACACTTCAGGAATATGTGTACTTTTAAAGCTCAGTTTCTGTATTAGGCTTTTCCAGAGAAAGAGAACCAGCAGGCATATACCTATACCTCTATAGATATATAAATATTTATTACAAGGAATTTGTTCATGTGACTGTGGAGGCTGACAAGTCTCACAATCTATAGTTTATAAGCAGAGAAGTCAGAGAAGATGAGGTGGAATGTCCCAGCACAATCAGAGATGCAGGGAAAAAAGGATGAGTTCCTCCTTTTTCTGCCTTTTGGTCTCTTCAGGTCCTAAAGGCTTGAATGATGCCCACACACACTGGAGAGGGTGATCTACTGTACTGAGTCCACCGATTCAATTGGCAATCCCATCTGGAAACACTCTCACAGACACACCCAGAAATAATCTTTAATCTGGGCACCCTGTAGCCAGTCAAGATGACACATAAATTTACCACAGTATCGGTGTAAAGTGAGAGAGGGTTTTCAGGAAGGGTTTGCCCATGGATCTTTCATTCCTTGCTCCCAGCCACATTCCTCTGCTCCCTCCCTGCTTCTCTTAAGCCCATTGCTGAAACTCCTAGAGCCTCTGAGAGCCCGAGATGCCAGCCAGCTTGGCACAAGTCAAGCCTTGCTAACCTCTGTTAAGATGTCTTTCCAACAAACAGGGCCCCAAGAGAAAGTGTCCTGCCCCTGAAGTTATTTCCCTGTTCAAACAACACCAACTGCAAATCTGAACCTCAGTGAAGGTAAATTGACAGAGACAGATGTTCTAGCCTGAGAAATTTCCCTGAAGCTCACATAAGAATGTTTATTCAACATGGCCAGCCTATAGAGTCTGAGAAGTCTGAAAAGGCTGGGGGTTGAGTGAACACTCTTCAGAGGGCTAATCTGGCACCACCTTGCTTTGAGGGCTAGAATTCTTAGGAGGAAAGGATCACAGGGAGTTAATTCTGGTCTGACTGGCTGACATGACCTGAGCTAGGAGGATAACAGCAATGGCTTCTATACTGGGCACCTACAATATTCCATGTACAGTACAGGCACTTTGCACATTTTATCTAATTTAATTGTCTTCCAGACCCTAGGGCATTGTGATCTCTATTTTATAGATGAGAAAATTAAGGCTTAGAGATTCATAAGGGGGGGGAGTTAACTTGTGCCCCAAGCAGCCTGGCATGAAAGCCTAGTTTCTTTCCTCCATTATGTGCTAAATTCTGGCTATCCTTATTTCACCCCCACCATTCTTGGAAAACTACTCTAACTCATGGGTCCCAGCCAAAGGAACTTGGGAGTGCAGGAGGTTAGAGATGTCACTGAGGGGATTGGAAAGGTAGATTAGGATAGTCACCAAAGAGTCCTGCCCAGCCGGGCAGTGGGCTGGCCGCAGCTAGCACAGCCATGCATTCTGGCTGTGGCCTACAGCTGGCAGGGAGAGCCCAGAAAGAGCACTGTGGCCACAGATGCTAGCTAGGAATCATGTCAATTTAAGAAATGGCAAATGCCCCACCCCTTCAAGAGGTACCTGCTTCATTATTTAAGAAAATTTTTATCTATATTCATTTTATGCTGAATTATTTCCTAGGCCATAAATCAGTGTTCTTCAGTTTCTTCTGGGATATCTTTTTTGGTGCAGTTTCCTCTTGTGGTTGAGGAACCATCTGTTCCTATCCCATAGGGACTGGCTCAGCATGGCAGGTGGAGCTCATGTATGGTTATTCCCACCATGGGCTCTGTAAGCACAGAGGCACATCCGGGGAGCTATGGTTCCCTGGATATGCTTTCTGACCAGAGATTCTGTATCTAAACTCTTAAGTTCATCATTACCCTCTGCATTTTTAAACATGTGCAGCAAAAAGTCAGCACTCTTTTTGGGCCACCAATCCTGTGCCAGCCCCGCTGTTTGGCCTGGGCCTCCCGCCAGGTCTACCATGTTAGGGAACAGAATGGCACATACTGTCTCTGTAAGATGGGGTCTTTCTGATACTCAGTAGCTTCTCACTTAGGCACACCCTGAGGGCCTGAGCAGTTTCATGGGTGTTCTTCAAGTGGACATGAAGATCTGAACTTCTTGATTTACATGATTTTGTGGGATTTGCTGGGTCAAATGAGTAGAGATCCATTTTCAGCGATCACCTCAGGCCTTGGAAAGACCTTGGTTAATTTTTTATGAGAAGCTTGGGGGCAATTTGTGCTATGGAGGAATCCCTCGTCACAAGTCATCCAGACAACGTTCTAGGAGGACAGACATCATTTGCAGACAGTCAGTGCCAGCAGCAAGCGTGTGTGAGGGAATGTGCATGCAATCGGCGGGGGTTCACTGGTGCCCACCTTTTGCCCAGTGCTGTGCCAGGATGTGGGAACCTTCCATGAGCCAGGCTCTGCCTTCCTGGAGCCAGTCATTCCTCCAGCACCCCCAAAGAATACGCCGAACTTTGATGGTGGAATGGAGGTGGATCCTTTGAAAATAAGCTGGGGAATAGCTCCACGTCAGTCAGTTACAGCTGAGAGTCACAGCGATTTGGCTGGCCTCTTTGGGGGCTTGAGGCTAATGCTTCATGGAGCTTTCATAGGGTAGAAATGAGAAAATCTATTTCAATTACTTTTTAGAAGTCAAATTTACATAATCATTTGATGTAATGCTGTTCTTTATGGGCTTCCCTGGAGTGGCATTAGAGCCACTGTCCCCGCAAGTATGGCAGCCCCTGGAGTTGCAGCCAGATACTTCTGCCCACGGGGAGAGCCAAGCTGTACTCAGCTGCAACTGGATGGGCCCCTGGCCAGGGATAATTAGGCCAAATTGGTGAGAAAACCCACCTGGGGGAGAAGAGAAAGGAAAGCATTCTCTCTAATTAATCACTCTTTTTCTGAACTTAAGAGAAAACATCAAAATTAAAATTCATTTTAATAATATAGTCTTCATTCATGTGAAATGTGGTTTTAGGCAGACCTTAATTCAAAGCCTGGTTTTTCCTTAGAAAAGAATATTGCTTCTTGTGTGACCTTTATTAAATCCAGAACTGACAATATGGAATTATAAAGGATTTCTTAAGCAGATGAATTTTGAGAAGAGCCTTTTCCCCATTGATTGGTTCTTCAAGTGGCAGATGCATACATGCTGTGACATTTGTGCCAAGCATATGTTAACTGTGACTCCTGCAGGTGCATGTGTATGGGGAAGCATGAGTGTGTGGGCCCTTCTGGGAGTGCCAGAACCACATCTTCTCTGGCTGGCTTTCTCTGAGCCCAGCCTGTTAGTCATTCAGGTACTATCTGGAAGGAAGGAAGGTGTAATATTACCAGAAGGTGATTCCATTGTTCTCAATACTAAAATTTGGCATCTCCTCTGGGGCAAAGCTGTTGAGTTTGCTATTTGTAAAATTTTTTTAGGAAGAATGGTCGTAAGTGTCTTCTTCCATTAATATTTGCTCTGGTCTGCATGATTTATTCAGCATCTGTTTCTATAATTTGGTAGTTTGCCTAGTTATTAAATGAATGCTTTGTGACTGAAAGTCTGAAGAGCTCCTTTACTTTCTTTGAAATTTTGGCAGGAAAAACTAAAAATGTTTCATAAAGTTTGGAGACAACACCTTTACTCTTGGCTGGTGATTGATACCTGGTTCCTTGACTGTGGGTGGCAAAGGAAAGGCAGCTCCTGGGTCCTCTCTACCTTTCCTCCCTCCTCAAAAAGATAGTGAGTACCTTCTTGGAACCAAGCCCCATGCCCTGTGCTATCAGCCATACATGTGTGTGGTGGAGGGACATGTGGCTCCCACCCTCATGGAGCTGTTTAAGTGAGAGAAAAAAAGAAGGAAGCAGACAACACAAAGGAATGGACCTAGTACCCTCAGGCCATGAAATCTGGGGAGCCTGGACAGAATAAGTTTGTCTGGTGGAGAAGGGGTAGGCTGGAAATAGATTTCAGAGAACAGAGCACCATACTCAAAGTCTGGAGGCTGACAGCCATGATACACCAGGGTTGCAGGGTGGTTGCTCTGCACCAGCTCGGGATAAGAAGACAACAGTGGGGGGACATGCAGCTGCACTGGAGAGAAATGGTCCAGGTTACAAGGAGCTGCAGAGGCCATATTAAGAAGTTTGTTTCCTAAGCACAGTGGAGAGCTATTGAAGCATTTTAAGCAAGGAGTGACACAATGAGACATGGGCTTTATTTATAAAGAAAACTTTGGAAAAAGAACTGAGGAAAGCAGTGATAGATGAAAGTAGACCCAAGACAAGGAAGCTGATTAGGGGGCAGGTGAAGTGAAGAGTTGGAGAAAAGAGGGAGCCGATGCCAGAATGGGGCCCAAGGCTTGAAATTATACCATGTGTAAAGACTTTTTTTTTTTTTTTGGTGGGGGGAAAATTGTTTTTAATTTTATTTGAACAAATACACAAAAGAATCATGCAATGCTGCCAGCATTGGATGCAATCCTGGGCCACAAGTCTGCACACTCCTTTGTGACTGGTCCTGTGATAGCAGAACCTTTCATTTTGCCTTTATTGTTTACTATGACCCCTAACGTTATCTTCAAAATAGAGAAACACACCATCTTTCCTCCAGCATGACTTACATTGTCAAATTACTACTGGACGTATCATCTTTCTGAGCTCTGTTTGCCTTTCTTCACTGTGGCCATCACTCATGTCACCCACACAGCTCCACCCTTGTGGGACTACTCAAAGCATGGCCTGCAGACCAGGTGCATGAGCCTCTACTTGGGGTTTGTTGGAAATGCAGAACCCACTCCAGCCCTATTGAATCAGAATCTGCATTTGAACAAGCTCTTTGGGTCATTCGAGTGTATGTGAAAGTTTGAGAACACATCTGTGGTAGATTATGAGAAGGAGGAACACAAGCCTTTAAGGTGCAAGTGACTTAGGACAGTGTGGTGTGCAGATGCATTTGTTGAGTTGATTGTGCTTCTTGAAGAAGTAGCAGCTGTGGCTCAGAGACTGGAATGTATATATGAGCGGCTGAGAAGGCCTGTGAGCTTTTCTTCAGCCTTGACCTAGCCCATTTTGTGAAAGCCAGTGACAACTGGATCTGTGGCCAGTGTCTGCATGGAAACCAGGGAGATCACACCGACATGCTTCGTTAACACGAATCTCTGGGTCTTCCCCACCTCCAGCGTAAACTATGTCACCATCAGCCAAATGTTTTTTCTGCCCAAGACTCTTTGTTTATACATGTGTGAGTCTGATTACCAGGATCTATCTGATCACCTTTATAGTCCAAACACACCAAAGGACAGTGGGACCCCTACCCAAGGTCACAGCAGAGGGATAGACAACAGAAGACAGGTGGCAGTCACAAAGTTACCATTGCAAAGACAGTAAGTCTTGATCATGGGCAAGATGCGGGAGTAAGATGGAGACTAGTTAAGCTCAGCATTCAAAGTCTCCTGTTGTCACTGCCAGGTTCTTCAGTGGCTGGGAGGGTGGATCATGGGAGCTACCTCCTCAAGGTACCTGCAGGAGCTGTCTCCATATCCAGGAAACCTGTCGTCAGCCTCTCTGAGCTCAAGGGCACAATGCATGTGGCACTCAAGCAATTGATCTCCCTAATTAGTGTTGGCAGCAGCTACATTTGCTTATGATGTTATGTAATCAGATTTGTATAATTGCTCTCTTATAACTCACTTTAAAATTTCAAAACAATTGGGGGCACCTGGGTGGCTCAGTGGATTAAAGCCTCTGCCTTCTGGCTCAGGTCATGATCCCAGGGTCCTGGGATCGAGCCCCGAATCGGGCTCTCTGCTCAGCGGGGAGCCTGCTTCCCTTCCTCTCTCTCTGCCTGACTCTCTGACTACTTGCGATCTCTGTGTGTGAAATAAATAAATAAAATCTTTAATTTTTTTTTTTTAATTCAAAACAATTGATGTTCAGGTTGGGAGAGTGTGAGCAGGGTCCCCCTGACAGGTCCACATTCCAGCCTTTTCCTCACAAGGGAGGGGTATATGTACTGAGAGAGAACACAACCAGAACACAACCAGAAAAGAGGAAGAGCTGTTTCCAAATCTGCCAAAATCGGGGATGGCTACCTTCTCTGGGACAGACCTTAGTTGGATACTTTTCATTACAAGGAGAAAGTTCAGGGACTCAGGAGACAGAGAACAACTCAGAGTTTCAGTCTTGTTTGTTTGTTTGTTTCCTCCCCTGTGGTGCATCATCCAGACTTGACTGTTGCCTTTTCATCCTTCTCACAGGTGTGGGACTTTAATTGAGTGACAGCCCGGAACTGGAGCTCCCATGCTTGGTGATGGGGGTGGACTGTCAGCATTCTGCTCAAAGCCATAGGTTGCCCTTTGTTAGAGGCACTTGTGTAAATTTCCCCAGTGGTCAGGGAGCTATGTTCTGCCTCCTTTGGAACTTTCCCTGGGGCAGAAGTAGTGAATCCCTTACTTAATTTGAATATTTACTTAATTTTTCCCTAGTCTTTTTTAGAAATCATAAAATAGGTAAGGATGGACTCATTACAAGATATTCACAGACTTGCCATGTTCTCCCTTCTTGTTTCAAATACATGACAAATCTGAGAGGAGATGCAGATCCTTACAAACCTTATGTAAGAAATGGAAGTAGGGTTGGGAGAGGGTGGTGGGGTTACATTATATGTTTAAATAAAGCTTAAATAAAAAGAAAAAAAAAGAAATGGAAGTATCAAATTACTAATCTTGGCTTTCTGCAAGACAGAAAAATCATCACATATAGGGGTGAGGAGGTCTTGGACTCTATAGAGGGAACTTCTGTGAGAGTTTCCTATAATTAATTTGCAAGAGAAGTTCTTAATCTGGGACTCATGAGCTATCTGAAGTAAATTTTTTGTACAATTCTTTGAAAGATTTTATTTATATATTTGACAGAGAGAGAGAGATCACAAGCAGACAGAGAGGTAGGCAGAGAGAGAGGGGAAAGCAGGCTCCCCACTGAGCAGAGACCCCGATGCGGGGCTCGATCCCAGGACCCAGGGATCATGACCTGAGCTGAAGGCAGAGGCTTAACCCACTGAGCCACCCAGGCGCCCCATGTACAATTTTTATATACATGCTTTGAACACTCGTACAGAAAGCAGAATTATATCATTCATAAAATTACAAAGGCTGTGTTTTTAAATAGCTTAAGAACTTGGAGAACTTTTAATGGTTTTAGGTTTATTGAAGAGCCTTTAAATATATCCCATGTGGTCCTCCTGTTATCCTTGTGAATAGAGCAGAGCAGAGGTCATTATCTCCAGTTTATAGTGAGAAAACTGAGGTGTAGACATGTTTAATGCTTATTGATCATATGACTATTGATTCTCAGAAACTGGAGACATAATTAGGGTCCTGACTCCTGATCTTTCATTCCAGCACAAGCTGGAATGAAAGATCTTTCATTCCAGCACAAGCACAGAAATTACTGACTCCATCTACATAATCCAGAACATTTGGACCTTTGGAAACATTTAAAATCCTTACACTCTGAATCTGGAGAACTGATTTCTAGGTGTGCAAGTCAGATATCTGTCCACCCAAATACTCCTTTCCCACATTTTGCAGATATGAGGGTCATGGGCAATGTGAGATGGTAAAGCTATTTCTAGGTCAAAGTTAGTCCTAGGTATGTCAGCTGAAGACAAAAGAGACCTTTCCTCAAACATGTCCACAAAAGCCCCCTCAACCCTTTCCTGGGCACTGGAATGTCTCCTTTCAAAATGCAAATGCCAATCCTCTTTTAATGAAGGTGAACCTTAAACTTGATTTTGAGCCATGCTGCTCCAAAAGCAATGTTAAGGAATGTTATGTTTGTAATTTTTATGATAAAACTAATTCCTAGAGGAAAATACATATTTGAATAGTTGCAACCTGTTTCAACATATGACTAGAAGCCTGATACTTCACCATTCTGAGCTCTAGAAAACGGGCATCATCGCATCAACCTCATTGGGTTATTTGTGCAGATTGAATGAGATGAACTGAGGAAGTGTCATCAAGATACCTATCCCAGAGAAGGGCATAAAAGTGATCATTTGTCCTGGAATGCTTCAGAATGAGTTTCAGGTTTGTATTTCCCTCCTCTGTCATCCCTGGTTTACATTTTCAAAGAGCATTGCTGGACCTGACATTCTAGGGAAGAAGTGTTTCTCTAGGCTCTGCAGTACTTCTCTTTTGAACTTGGCTGTCCCCAGGTTAAAAATTTCTGATTGTTTGAGACTTCTGTTTGAATGAGTCCAACAACAAGACAGACAAATAGATATTATTAACTAAGATAGCATCAGAACCATTGCATGGTGTTTGTAAGGCACTGAGTTTTTGTTTTGTTTTGTTTGTTTTTAATTTGCATTCTGATTCAAGAAGCAGAAGACTTTCCAAACAAGGGCCAGGCTTGCTTGCTCTTTGCCTAACTCTGTGCTACCTACTGGAAGTTGGACTTCCACTCTCAGTGTGCCTGGGGAGACAAGCTTAATGCACAGGAAGTTTTGAGAGTGGCATGTGCGGTATAGAAAAACATATAGTGGGCACTCAATAAATTTTTTTTAAATAAATGAAGGTTTTCATGAAACTCAATTCGGTGTTCACTTCAATGGTTGAAGAAGGGTATAGAGGGTCGGTTTCAAACTTTTAAAGCAAATATGCTTCAAACTAATAAAAAGCTTTACAATGATTAAGCATATGTTCCCTAAATAGCCCTCAGTACACACTACAGATGAAACGGTCTCTGAGGATTTCTTAGGAGATTTAAATGACTGAATGAGGGAAAGTTACTTAGATGAGGAGGAGAAAACCCTGATCCAGTGGACAAGATATAATCAACATATAATCAACAGTAACCCAGTCTGTGCCTGGTCAATGAGGAAGGTCTCATATTACTTGGAGAAATGATATGAAAAATTTAAAATAGATCATATATGTCATGATAATATCTTCTAGTACTTAAAATTCATAACCACTCAGTTGTTTATAAAGAAAAAAATTAAAATCACCGGGAGTCTCATCGGCACAGAGTGACAAACATTGTTAGCCTCCCAGCCTGTTTCTTTTCAAGGTTCTGTGTAGAGGAGTGTGCACATGCGTTTGTGTCTGCTGTGGGATCACCTTCTGGACGCAGCATTATTTTTCTATAAACCATTAAATATTCCCATGTCACTGAAAATGTCTTGAAAATGTGTTTTTAGGGGTGCCTGGGTGGCTCAGTGGGTTAAAGCTGCTGCCTTTGGCTCAGGTCATGATCCCAGGGTCCTGGGATAGAGCCCCACATCGGGCTCTCTGCTCAGCAGGGAGCCTGCTTCCCTTCCTCTCTCTGTGCCTGCCTCTCTGCCTGCTTGTGATCTCTGTCAAATAAATAAATAAAATCTTAAAAAAAAAATGTGTTTTTAGGGGCACCTGGGTGGCTCAGTGGATAAAGCCTCTGCCTTCGGCTCAGGTCATGCTCCCAAACTCTTGGGATCGAGCCCCGCATCAGGCTCTCAGCTCAGCGGGGAGCCTGCTTCCTCCTCTCTCTCTCTCTGCCTACTTGTGATCTCTGTCTGTCAAATAAATAAATAAAATCTTAAAAAAAAAAAAGAAAATGTGTTTTTAAGTGGCTGCGAAGACTGTGCTGACGCATAGACGTGTCATACTGTAATTAACAGTTCTCCTGTCTCTGGGCGTGGAGACAGTTTCCAAACCTTTGCAGATATACACAGAAATATTTTTTCAAGTATTACAATGATCTCTTTGGTGCCAAAATATCAGTCTCCATTTCAGATTCTCCCCTTAAGATGAGGTTCCCATAGATGAATTGCTGAGTCGAAGGATGTAAACATTTTTAAGACCCCTCACATATATTCTTTTCAGATTTGTCACTTTGCTTTCTGACAGTGCTCAGGTGCTCTCCCTTTCACAGATTCTGCCAATGTTGAATATTATATTTTTCCTACCTTGGTAGAAAAATTATCTTTGTTGGAATTTGTTATTCTTTATTTATTGATTGAGCACTTTCCCTAATGCTTAATGGCATTTTTAATTTCCTCATTTACACATTCACTCTTCACAGCTCTTCAGCCTCCTTTATTGTCTTAGCTCCCTTTTGTAAGATTATTTAAACAGACCTTGAGATTAAGAAGGCCCTGTGTGGAAACGTCCATCTACTAATTTGCTAATTTCACATGGGCAGTGACTTCCTCATAGACATATGTAGCTGAAATTAATGCTTTGTGTTTAGGTCAAGTATTTATCCATAGGTTTTTCATTTGACAGCTAATCCATGGCCCAGCTTTGGGAGGGCTTTATTTCCTTCATGTGGCCATAGATAATGGATGAGGTCATCTCCAATTCATTTGTCTTTTCCTTTTTTCTTCCCCTGGCTCTCTTTAGTCAAATTCTTGGAAAAGCTGTAAATGCATCACAATGAGAATGAAAGTCATATTTCTGATGCAGGGTTTGTCATTCCCCATTTGCTGCTCTGATATGTATTCTTTACAAACCTGAAGCAAAGATGCATTTTCTACTTGAAGTTAAATTTCATTACTTCCTCCTTATTCATCTCCCCCTCCTGATCTCACCCTTCCTTTATTGTCTTTTGTGGCAACTTCCATCTTAATATCTTTGAACTGTTTTCTATGGGGCACAAGACCTCTTTGAATTTTAACAACATGTGGGAAATGTCCATTATTCTGACAGTTGCCGTATGATTATTAGAAGCTGTCTGATGACAAGGAGTGCTTAAGAAGGGTCTTCTGTGTAATTATCTTTATTTTCAAAACCTGTTCACAGTATCGGCTTTCTCACTGATGAAAATCATGATATGCATATAACATCATGACTATTTATATACAGGAGGCACAAAGTAATACATAGATGTGTCCTTGGAGTAGTAAATGGATAACCTTGCAAATTTCACCTGTCTGTATGATACTATTGACTCACGTTTCAGCCAGTCACTTTGGTAATCGTATCTTAGTCTCCATGTATCTTTTACGGCTCATCTTAACCATCAGAATGTCTTTAGAGCTTGCCCTGCTAGTTATGGTTGCTACTGAGGGTTATTTCAAGGTCAGTCATATAGCAAGCCTAATTAGTATAATGCTATAAAAGCTGTAGATTTTATTTTATTTTATTGGATAAAGGTATCTGCCTGCTTTATTTTTTAAATTTTTTAAAATTATGTTACGTCACGGATGCCTGGGTGGCTCAGTGGGTTAAGCCGCTGCCTTCAGCTCAGGTCATGATCCCAGGGTCCTGAGATCAAGTCCCATATGGGCTCCTTACTTGGCAGGGAGCCTGCTTCTTTCTCCGCTCTGCCTGCCTCTCTGCCTGCTTGTGTGCTCTCTCTCTCTCTCCTTCTCTCTGACAAATAAATAAAATATTAAAAAAAAAATGTTACGTCAGTCACCGTACAGTACATCATTAGTTTTGATGTAGGGTTCCATGATTCATTGTTTGTGTATAACACCCAGTGCTCCATGCAATCCGTGCCCTTTCTCAGTACCTATCATTTCAGAGTCACCCTATTCTGCCTGATAAGCTATGGCCCCTCAGTAAGTTTAATAACTTTTCTGAGACTCAGTTTCTTGACTTAGGAAATGAAGATTATAATAAAAACTTTGCAGGTTTACTGTGTTTATATATACCCTGTTTACTTGTATGTTTATTTGTAGTTGGAAATGATCTAGTGGAGTATGAAAAAAAAATGTATACTCATGATGTGTACTATATGTTGGCTAATTGAATTTAAATAAATAAAAAAATGTATAATGTAGAAGCAAGAGGGGCTGATTTCTGGAGTGAAGGCGAGTGGTGATCAGACTCAGCATATGAGTGGTGTGACAGGCCTTTGAGAGGAATAAAGATACATCTTCCTGTTCCTTGTTAGAAGAATATAACATTCATATTAACTACTCACTGATAATTTTAAGAGGGGGGAAAAATCCCTGAAAGGAAGTTTAAAGTGAACTCTGAGTCTGAGAACATTTGAAGTTACAGTTCTACAGGCATTCATTACAAATGCCATACTAAGTATGTTCCTTTCTTATTTCAAGATCATATAGTGTCAACCCATATTATTTGCCACTTTTGTATTTGCAGATTTGCCTACTTACTAGAAATTATTTGCAATTCCAATATCATTACTCAGGATGCCTTCACAGTCATTGCGAGTATGTGCACAGTGGCAAAAATTGGAGCTGTCCAATGTCCATATTTTCAGCTAAGGTTACCTCCTTGTTTTAGCTTTCATACTGTAAACGAACATCCTTTTCATAGTCTATTTAATGCCTGTTTTTTTTTTCATATTTGTGCTTTTTGTTAGTGATTTTGCTGTTTATTTTTGTTTTATTTATCTGTTTGTTTATTTTTTATTGTGTTAGGTTAGTCACTATACAGTACATCATTAGTTTTTGATGTAGTGTTCCATTATTCATTGTTTGGTATAACACCCAGTGCTCCATGCAATTCGTGCCCTAAAATTGCTTCCAAGCATAATGTTAAATGCTGTCTGGTGTACCTAAGCACAAGAGGGTGTGGTGTGCTGTATGGAGAAAACATCTGTGTTAGATAAGCTCCATTCAGGCATGAGCAGTACTGGTATTGGCCATGAGTTCAGTGTTAATGGATCAGCAGTATGTATTAAAGGTGTCTTAAACAGAAACACACATAAAACCAGGTTATATATTCATCAGTTGATGCAAATGCTATGACCAGAAGCCTTCAGGAAGCTAACCCTGTATTTCCCTTAGGGACAATGATTCAAAATTCACTAATCCAGTGTTTGTAGCAACTTTATAGAGCATAAGTACTGCACATTTACTGCAAATAACAAGAATTGACTATGGTTGATGATGATTCCTCTCTGAGGATGCTTTCCTTGCATTGCCTTCTGTTGAGCTATAATGAGAGATAATCTGTAGTGTGTTAGGCAAGTGACCGGGGAGCATGGGGCAGAGAGAATAAAGGACTGTTGAGTGGGTTTTAAGGCAACTGAAAAACTGGTGGTTCTCACTGAACCATGATTGTTCATTGAGAAGTGGGCAGGTGGAGGGGGAATCTAAGAGAACAGGCATGCTTCCAC
Source organism: Taxidea taxus jeffersonii (assembly GCA_003697995.1). Lineage (NCBI taxonomy): Eukaryota > Metazoa > Chordata > Mammalia > Carnivora > Mustelidae > Taxidea > Taxidea taxus. Next base: position 53,150 of record ML110003.1, on the reverse strand, counting down.
ACACATTTGTTGGGAGCTTTCTCTCTTAGGCTAGATTTGAGCTTACAGAGGTGATTTAGACAGGACCCTGTCCCCTAGGAGCTCATCATCTTTGATTCCCTCTCTCCCCACTCCCACACTTACAAAGTGTTGGCTGTGTGCTGGCTGGCCATTGTTGTAGTGCATCACACATAATGGTCCACTTAATCTCCACAGTGACTCCATGAGGAGGTACTACTGCTATCATCACTTCTTAGAGGAGGTCCCACTGAAGCTGGAGAAGTTACCTGAACTTGGAAAACAGCAGAGCCAGGAACTGGGTCCAAACAGGGGAGCTACTGACATTCGACACTTCATCTATGAGTCTGCACTGCCCTTCTTGGTTGGGGACAGGTGTAGAAATAAAGACAGTCCCGAGTTATAGATGTTCTCAGCAGGCAGTGCTTACAGGGCTGTGGGAAGTAGGAGCAGGAGCCTTAGGCCAGTCTCGTATAGGAGGCTAAGACACTAGTAGGGAAGGGAGGGTGTGAACTAACAACTTGTCAGGGCAGACAGAGCTCAGACACTGGGGGCCACACAGACTCACCACAACTCTACATGGGCCTCCCAAGGCCCTGTGAGGCCCGCCTTCAAGAAAAGCTTCTGTCAAAAAACGATAATCATTCCAGCTAGCCTGTTGGGTGTGATTAAGTGCAGTTTGAATGCACTTTCCATCAGCATTGACTTTTAAAAGGGTTTCTCCTACTGCAGATACGAAGTAAAAGCCAGTTTTATCTGGAAGAAAAATAGAACCGTCAGTGCTTTGAGTTTTCTTAGGTAAGGGTGAGATTTCCCCCATTCTTCCCACTCCCACTCAGAGCTCCTGAAAAGGCAGCTTTGTAAGTCAGCAAAAATGTTCCACATCAAAGGGATACTCAGGGTGAGAGACCCAGGGAAACTAGGCAATGGAGGCATCTGTGCCAGTCTGAGTCAGCCTCTTATGATCTGTAGCAATACATTCAGTAAGCATCCCCACACGGGCAAATTAGGCTGTAGGGTTTTTGGACCCCCTCCTGAGGTGAGCACAGCTGGTACAAATATCAACACCCCATTGCCTCGACTCAGCTGCAATTCATGGGTGCTCCTAACAGGCTTCCAGCATGGTTCTAGAGGCTTTTCAGTAGCCCAACACTGGAAACCCCGGCACCAGATTGGTAAGGGTGACTTAATCCATTCTCAGTGTCTACCAACTCTTCTCCTCCTCACTGTCCTTTGTTTTCCCTCATTACCAAAGGGAATGAAGACAAGTTATGGTTCCTAAGCAGAAGCTCCTAAATTCATAATCTTATAGGTGAATGAAATCAAACTTTAAATAGACAGAAAGGTGAGGAAATTTAAACTTTAAATAGACAGAAACAGAAATTTAAACTTTAAATAAACAGAAAGGTGAGGGGAGAAGGAGCGGGGGGGAGAGCAAGAGAAGGAAGGGTAAAAGGAAAGAAGGAAGGGAGAAAGGATAGAAGAAAAGGAAGGAAGGAAGGAAAGAAGGGAGAGAAGGAGGGAGGGAAGAAGGGAAGAGTGGAGGAAGGGCAGAAGGGAGGAAGGGAGGAGGAAAGGAAGGAAGACATTGGAAATCCTACAACAGTAGATCCGAAACAACCACAGCAAACTTAAAAGAATATTGACCTCCTCCTATAAGGAAGTAGTTTTGGTGCTCTTATAAAACCAAGAGAGTGTCTTCCAGCTTTCCTTTAAGTGAAAGAAATGCCTGGCTGCACTCACATGTGGGGATACCTAAAGAACAATTCAGTCCTCAGCTGCTAAAGAGCAATCAAGACATATAGCTCTTGCTATCCTGTTACATATTGGTTGCTAAAACATCATTTGCTTTAAGTAGGTTGCTCTGCCTTGAATAGAGGCTGAATAAATGAAAGTGTGTCTGGATTTCCACTGCTGTGTTTTGATTTCATCCATCTAGTGTGTGCCAGGTATCAAAGCTTGGACAGTTTAGTGTCACCGCACAGGATGTTGATGAGTCTAACAAGTGATCATCCTTCACTGTAAGTTCAAATAGACCCAGTTTATAAGTCCACTGGTTCTTCGACCTGGCCATGGATGTTAAGCAGTGACTTGTCCTTAGCTGTGTGGAAAGAGCACTGTGGCATTTCATGTGCCAACTATGATTGTTAGTTTTTGTCTGGAACACTGTGTTGGAGAGAATTCCAAGGCTGAAATTGTCTCAGTAGGGAGCAGTACTATAATCAATTAGCAGTGTCTACTGTGAGTACAGGTAGAAAGAATTGGACAAGCGAGACGTGTCTTTCATTCCTGGATCAGAGCTACAACATTTGGAAATGAGCTATACCTGGAAATCCTAGCTGGATGGAGAATGGACCATGCTCCTCCCAAGCCATCGAGTTGAGTGTGTAGCTGAGGGAGATTCTATATCTTTCTGTCAGTTAAAACACTTGGTTTCTCTTGTCAGCCCACCAAGGCTTTTCTGAGAACCTGTCACTCTCTAGAAGCCTCAGATCTTTCCTTAAGAAGGAGAAAGAGGAGAATGCAGACTAATGAGCAAATGTAGATAAATGAGATTTTGGAGAAAACTCAGCTCTGTGTTGCTCTTCTAAGTTTTTTCTGAGGTAGAGAGCCTCTGCTCTGGCCTAACTACCTCAGTCCACAGGCTCCAGTCCCTGAGTCTGCTGCTCATTTTCTGGGTTGCAGAGCAAGGTAAAAGCCTCTGTGTATTGAGGGAGAAATGAAGGTCGGGGGGAAACCCAAACCTCACTGAAGCAGAGAGAGTCAAACATAGCAGTTACCAAAGGAAGTGAAGGTGGGTGGATGGCTATGCTAGATGGGGACTGTACCTACATCAAGGGGCAGGCTGCTTATAACTGCTCTGTTCCCTCCTTCAGGTAGAAGTCCGGTGGTTTGCCATGCCCTGGGCCAACAGACAGGCAAACCTTTGGGAGTACAAAGGAAAATTTCAGTAATTTCTAGTTTGGTTGGGCTGGGTAAGGGCTTTGCCATCTTTTTCATACCTTATCTTTTCATTTGCACTGAGCTTTAGAGGCATGGGAATTCTGGTATGGCTCAGAAGTCCCAGCATTGGGACCAAACAATGGATAAAGTTCTCAGGAGAACACCCCAGAAGACTGCATTTTTGGAAGATGTAGTGATTTCTGGACTCTGATTCTGTGAAATGAAATTATACTCACTTTGACATTCATTAGCTCCTATCACATAAGCATATCATTTTTGCTTAAGAGACAGACCACATAAAAGTGGGGAATGAATTGGAGGCAGAGGAGGCAAATAGTATTTAATGCCAAGCTTTGAGTTTGGTGGTCAGAGAGCTCTTCAGCCTGCTTCTGTGGCTGCCCTCACATAACTCACTCTCTAGTAGGAATAGTCTAGTAAGTGTGCAATGATCTGAGATCCAGCAGGGAGGATCCAAAGGCTTTGAGTCTTCAGAGCAGGGAAGGATCATCCAGCAGAGGTCTTCACCAGGAATGCATAGTGAAAGGAGTGCTGGACATGGCACTCATGCACTCATTCACTCAGCCCTTTGGCCAACCTTTTATACCGTGTTTATCAATTACACGCTGGGCACTGGGGACACACTCATATACGTGCCATGAATTTCCTCAGGGGAAGAACTGAGTTGTAATCCTCAGCAGTGTTATGGATGCTGAGACAGATTTGATGTGCAAGGAGGTGAGCATGCAGGACTGGCTGCTGCAAGCCTCCATGTGGCACTTAGAGGTGCATCAGAGAAGGATGCACTAGAGTACATTACAGAAGGTGTCTCTGCTAGACACACATCACCCACAGGCATGAGGCTTGGCAAGCAGAGGCATCACCACGCACATAAGGAATAGAGTCCCAGTCTTTAGGCTCTCTCCACACCCAGCCGTGGTGTTGACCTAACCAGTGAGTCATGGGAAGGCCCAGGACCCTTCTGGAAGGCTCAACCTGCACACTTGTACACAGCACCCCAGTGGCAGTGGGCTAGAGGCATACACAGCCTGGGTCTTGATTCTGATGCTGTGTGACATTCAGTGACCTCCTCGACCTCTCAAAGTCTCATTTTCTGTATGTGCCAGATAGAACCTGTAATACGCACCTATCCCGATTGTTGTGAGCAATGGTGAAATGAGATAATATATGTAGTGGCGCTCTGGGGCCTGGGAGGCTCTACACAGATGAAATATTATTACTCAATAGATATTGTCTATTGATTAATTGATTGGAGAAATCTTTAATAAATCTTCTAGCAGGTAAACTTACATCCCACTACCCCTTCTATTTTTGCTGTTCTGTCTTCTTCTTTCTCCCTATCTCTCCCCCTTCCCCACTCTCTGTCCCTGCCTCAAACTCACACCTACCTTCCACCATTAGCCCTGCCAATTCATACACTTACTCCCTCTTTGCTGAGATACCCTCATAGTTGTTTTCAAGACTTTAGTCAAGAGGCAGGTTTCCTGTGGGGTTAGTACTGGACACAACTCAGAACTGGATGGTGTCCTTTAGCCCATACCTTGCTTAGTTTTTTGCCGAAGGGATTTTTCTTAAAAAGGGCATAGAAAACAAACAGTCAAGAAGTGTTTGTCCCTAGTAGCTTTATTGGAAAGCATTATTAGGCCAAATGAACCGAGCTGAGCATTTGCATTAATTAAATTGACCATAAACCCAGCGTAATGTTTCATTTCACCTTTCTCCTGGCATGATGATACCTGAGTGTTTGGAACTGAGAGACATACCCGCTGCAGGGGTGGCTGGAAGATCAGCAACAATCAATGTTTGTAATCAAAGAAGATTAAACTCGGTATTAATTAACAGAAATCTAGTGATCAACAACTCATATGGGGCAGAGTGTCTCCAGCCTGAGGTGCATGCACAGAAATGGAGGTAATTAAACACTGGACCCTTCTGGAAGGAAAAAAAAAAAACACTTTTATTATTGTTGAGTGAAAATCCATGTGTATAACCCAATTCTTTAACCAATGGAGGATCAAAGTAAGTGTTGTAGGCAACCAGGACAGTGTGAAATGCAGCTCTTGACCTGCATTTTCTGGGTGATTCTGGCCCCATAGGAATTTAGAGTAGTATTAAGTGAGGGGGCTTACTCCTGGGTTCAAAGCCTAGCCCTGTCACTAGCTGTGTGATCCTGGGAAAGTTACCTAACCTCTCTGAGTCTCCACTTCCTCTTTAGGTGATAATAATAATTGTACGTATCTCAGAGGTGTTTTGTGAGGATTTGGTGATGTTTGAAATGGTGAAGATAGAAAAGCAGAAGACAAGGGGGAGGAAAAGCAGGATGGTTTCTTGAGCAAATGCACCTTACTGGGCCCCCATCTTTACATACAGGAATACATTTAAGCCTCAGAGCCAGTATATGAGGTACACAATAATAAGCCCATCTTCAGTGATGAACATGGCAAGGAAATTAGAAAAGAGGAAATACTGGAACTGCATAAATGTCCTAGTGAGGATTTCATGGCTCTCATTTATTGAGAGGACTAACTATGTGGCCTCTACTACATGCTACTCATTCATTACCTCCTCCCTTGACCAGTGATCTTCCAAACCTCCCACACACATGAGGAGAGGGAAGCTCAGAGAGGTCAAGTGTAAGATTCTATGCTGGAGCTGGACTCACAGCAAGATGCACCTGGCTCCAGAGCCCAGATTCTGTCCCACCCTGCCTGGTGG